>JABUQX010011582.1:20000-70880 GCA_015478945.1 Trachelipus rathkii | reverse complement strand
GAGAGAATGAGAAAAGAGAGAAGAGAGACGGAGAAAGGATATAGGCAGGAAAGAAGAGAAAGTATAAAAGATAATGAGAGAGAGAGAAAGAGAGGTATGAGAAAAGAGAAAGAAAAAAGTAAAATAGGAAAGAGAAAGGAGAAGACGAGAGAGAGAGCAGAAAGAGAAAAAAAAGACTTTAACAAAAAGGAGATAATTTTATTATCATATAAAGAAATAATTTAAGAAAGAGAGAAAACGAATTTTAGAAAAGAAGAAAAATTAAAAGAGAAGGAATGAAAAGTACGAAGGAAAAAGTTTGGATGAAAAATAGGATAAAAAAACAGAGAAGTGAAGGAGAAAGTCTAACAGAATAAAGATATTAGAAAACTTCAAATCTTCATAGATTCATCCTTTCACAGCTCAACAAAGATCTTCAAAATTCCACCCTACGAAAACCTTCTTCCTTCCAACCAACGAAGATATTCACTCTTCAATCTTTCACGCAATCATCCCTCAACACCAAAATCTGCAAAGAAAAAAAGAAAAATCAAAATTGCTGCTCACATTTTTTTCTTTTTTTCTTTTATTTTATTTTATTTTATACAAAAACTTTCATTTTGTTTTCTCAATTTGATTTTCAATTAAGTTTTTATCTTTTCTTTTTTTTCTTTTCTTTTTTTTTCTTTTTTTGGAAATTGACCTTAGAAGGGTCATTTTTGTTGACTTTCTCAAAACTCGTCTTTCAAGAGTTTAATAACAAAACTCTTTTATTCATTCGAGGAAGAACTCCTTTTATATTATGGACTTTAACCAAAATAAAAAAAATAAGAGTTAAAATTAAGAAATTTAAATATAATAAAATAATTCTTCTTAATGTTTTTAATACTGATGGGAATTATATGATTAATTTTAGCATTGGTGTTAAATTTTTTGTATTTAACTAATTTATTATTATTGTTATTATTATTATTATTATTATTATTATTATTATTTATTTTATTATTATTATTATTATTATTTATTATATTATTATTATTATTATTATTATTATTATTATTATTATTATTATTATTATTATTATTATTATTATTTGCATCAGTATCATTACCAGTATAATACATAAATGTGGTCTGATAGATTCAATTTAGTTTGATTAACTTAAAATAAAATAAAATAAAATGAAAAAATATAAAAAAAAGAAAACTATATAAATGAAAAAAAAAACAACAAAATAAATGAACACCATTTTGGTAAGTTCGATGACGTACATTAGCAACAATTTTCATTATACTATATAATGATTTTACTCCCTTTTAAAAGACTACATTAATAAATGAAGTTCAGCTTTTAAGCCTATTAGCCTTTCCCTAAACACTAATATACTTACAATTTTTTATTACACACACACACATACATATAATATATATATATATATATATATATATATAATACTATATATATATATATATATATATATATATATATATATATATAATATATATATAGTTAATATATATTAATAGTTTAATATATATAATATATATAATATATATATATATATATATATAGAATATATAGTATATTATATATATATATTAATAAATTATCTTTTACTACTTTAAAACTAACGAAATTTCCATCTACTAATATACTACAAGCCTTAATTAATGAGAAAATATATTTTATATATATATATATAATATATTTATATATATATACTTAATAATATATATATAATAAGTATATATATATATATATATTATATATAATAATATATTTATATCATAATATTATTATATAGTATATATATATATTATATATATATATAATATATTATAATATATATATATATATTTATATATTAATATATATATATAGTATATATATATATAAATATATAATATATATTAATATATATATATTAATTATAATATAAATATATATATATATAATATAATATTTAGTATTATATATAATTATATTTAATAAGGCATATATATATATATATATTATATATATATAGTATATATATATAATATAATATATAATATATATAATGATTATATATATAGTATTATAATATATATATAATATTAATATATATATCATATATATCTTATATTTATGTATTAATATATATATTAATTATTATATATATATATATATATATATATTATTAATAATATATTAAAAATTTTTATATATATCTTTATATTTTTAGTTATAATGAATATATATATATATAATATATAGGGTAATATATGGAAGTGATATATATATTAATATATATGTATGTATTGCAATATATTTACTATAACTATCACACCTCTACTATTATATATATATATATTATATATATAATATATATATATTATAATTATATAATAGCTAATTAAAAATATATATTACTCTATATATATTATAATATAAAATATATATATATATAATAATATATATACCATTTCTATATATATTATAATAATAGTAATATGAGATATATATAATTAATAATTTAATTTTATATATATATATATAGTTTAAAATAAAAACATTATAATATATTATAATAATTTATATAATATGATACACCGCTTATAATTATAATAAATTATATATATAATATATATATATATAATAAAGATATATATATATAGTATAATATGAGTATATTCTGACCTAACAATAAATATATATATATATTAATATAAAATACCTATATACTATACCTATATATATATATATATAAATTAGTATAATATTAATTTTGTAGTGAGATAGGTAAATAGAATAGAGTACTATATAAAATTAGAAAAAGAAGTAAGTTCAGAGAGTGATCAAAATTTATCTTTTGGTCGACCAGAGAGAGAGAGAGAGAAGCGAGAGAGGATGAGAAGAGAAGCAACTGTTAATTTTTTAAAATGGGTTATTTTTTTTATTTTGTTGTTTTTATTATTTATATGTTTATTTTAGTAATAGAGAGTACTTTGAAAATATTAGTACGTGTTTATTTCTAATAGTCTAAAATTAGAAGAAATTTTTTGCATAACAATAAAAAATTATATAGAAGAAAAAATAAAAAAAAAAAGATAAAAAAAAGAGAACGAATAAAAAAAAAAAAAGAAAGAAAGATGAGAAGAGAAAAAAAAAAAGAAGAGAAAGAGAGAGAGAAAGAATAGAAGAGGAGAAAAGAAGAGAGAGAAGGAGAGAAGAAGAGAGAAGAGAGAGAGAGTAATTTCAATATATAGAGTAGATAAATTGATATATATGTTGTTACAGAAGAGTATAAACCACTAAGTAATGAGACAAAAGTAATTGTTAAAAACCGTTGAAGAAGGCTTAAAGATAAAATGAATCTAGAAAAAAATAAATAACATTTCTTTATCTCTTCATGCACATTTAATTTTGAAGATACTAACACTATCTAATAACTGCTTCATTTGATAATATTTTATTGTTGCTTGAAAAAGTTTGAAAAAGATAAAAAAAATATAAATAGAAACAAAAAAGACTTGTCTTGCTATTTGTGTACTAACTTATTTGGTTAAGTACGAACTTATTTGGTTGAGCAAAGGAGTAAGAAATTCTTCTAAATCAAAACAAAGATAATTCTCTTCTCTCTCTCTCTCTCTCTCTTCTCTCTCTCTCTCTCTCTCTCTCTCTCTTTCCTCTCTCTCTCTCTCTCTCTCTCTCTCTTCTCTCCCTCTCTCTCTCTCTGTATGCGGATAATTCTTTGTGAAAATTCTTTTAATTTAACTATAAAAGTTGCGAGGAGAAGTTTGTTTTGGAGAATTCAATGTATTACTTTTCCACAATTACTACTAACTAACGCTCTTCAGAGCAAGAACAAAATATGAAAGAGAACAAATAAGTAAAAAAAATAAAAGAGAACAAAATAAATTTAAACCATTTATGGTAACTAGTTCGAGGCAAACTTAGATAAGCAACAAATGACACATCCAAACTTTCCATTATTTTATTACATACATTCACTAAAGGAGCTCGCTTTAACCATTAGCTTTTTAAACACTTAATATACTCCTCTTCTAATATATGAACCACCTTAAATTGCTAATAAATACGTTTTCATGATTGTAAAATCATGGCTTTTTTCTATATATAGATATATATATATATATATATATATATAAATATAATATATATATAGTGAGTATATATAGTATATATATATTTAATATCATATATATATATATAAGTAGTTTTTATAAATATGTAATTATTATATATATATTTTATAATATGAATATAAAATATATATATTATATATAGTCTAATATTATATTATATTTAATTATATATAATATAAATAATATAAGATAAAATATTATATATATATTATATATATATTTAAAATTAGATATTATATAAAATATCATATATATAATTTATAATATACGTTGTTTGTGATGTATGTAATACTCACATGTATGTATGTATGTATATTTTAGTATTTTTAGTATTTTTATATATCTGTATGTATGTATGTATGTATGTATGTATGTATGTATGTATGTATGTATGTATGTATGATTATAATTAAATTTAAAGTCAATGTAATTTTTAGTGCATAAAATTAATATAAATCTGAAATTACATTGATCCATTTTTTTTTTTTCTTTTCCTTTTATTTTTTTTTTTTTTTTTTTTAATATACTTTTTTTTTTTTTTTTTTGATTGGAATATACTTATAAAATTTATATAAATTTTATGAACTTTTTATTTCTAAAAATACATGACTTTAAATTTAATGAGACATAAATACATAAATTACGCAAATACAATTTTTGTTTTAAAACATTTTGGGTAAAAAAAAAAAAAAACTTTTCAAATTTTTATTATTTTTTATCTCTTGGCAAAAACACTCCATCGAACGAAAAAATCATGGCAATTTGATTTTTTATAAACACAGATAATTTTACAATTTCCTTTTTCTTTCTTTTTTAAACTTTTTTGAGAAATCTTTTTTTTATTATTGAAGAAAATTAAAACGAGACCTTAAAGCAGGGATTCCCAACCTTTTTTGCATGACGCCTCCCCATTAGGATATGACGAAACGCAGAACTCGCATTACCGCCCAATACCTAATTTTTTTGTTAAAAATCTCTTATTATCTAATCTATATATGAGTATATATATATATATAAATTATATATATATAATATAGTATATAAATAATACTTTATATATATATAATAGTATATATATATATATATATACTTATAAAATATATATATTAATATATATATATATAATATATATATATATATATATAATTTAATATATAGTACATTTGGCTTAAATAGTTTATTTATAATGTATATATATAGTATATATATACTACATTATATATTTATCATTTATATTAATACACATAGGTAGTATATGGTATATATTTTTAACGATTAATTATAACATTAGCGATATATCAACACGATTATGGATATTTCGATATTTTCCCCGAGAGATTCAAATTTTGGTCACTAAGCGCTATCTAGTATATAATATATATATACTGATATATATATATATATATAATATATATATATTATAAAATATATATAAGGTTATATAAATAATCTAGTATATATATATTAATAATATATATATAATTTATAATATTAGTAATATATATATTAGTATAGTATATATATAATTGTATATAAATATAATATGTACTATTGTACATATATATATATAGGTTATACTAATAAAACTAATTATATATAAGTATTATATTATTATATTATAGTAAGTTATATAAGTAATAATAATAAAGCTTATTATATGTAATATATATGTATGAGTATATATAATATATCTATATATTATAAATGTTCTTATGATTTTCAAAATACATGCTGTAAACAGAATAAATAAAATATATAACAAATAACAAATTTAGGGTGTTGAAAACTAAACTCTGGGGAAAAAAAATATTGGACCAATCATAGAAGAATAACCAATTTTAATGCTAGTTAGCATCGTATGCGAATCGCGAACATTTTTAAAAAATAACTTAATAATTAAAATGTAATATTTCATTAATATAAGTGTCAAAAAGATAGTAAGGAAAAATTTATAGAATGACAATTAATATGGTAATCACTTAGGTAGACTTGTCAGAGTAGAAGTAGTAGTAATAATTGAGAATATTAAAAATTAAAAACTTCAGATTCTATGAAAAAAAAGGAGATTAAAAAAAAAATTAAATTGTCCCACGTTCTCCCTATAAGATGGGCGCGCCAACCGGTTGGAAACCATATGCCTTAAAGAAATTTGAAACGAGAGAACTATTTGGGAAAAGGAAAGCTGCGTCTAGGCATTAAAACCATTTAGTAAATAAAAAGTAAGTGAAAAGAAAATTTTATTAAGATTTGGAGAAATGGATAAAAGAAATTTAGAGCACAAAAATAGAGCCAAGATTGAATGAAGAGTAGTACTGTAAAAGTCAAGATGATTGAAGGATGTATATCGGCGAGTAATAGCTGTTGTTTAATTGAACCTCTAATATGTTAAGATAAAAAAACAAAATATATTATAAAATATAAACACAAAATAGAATAAAATAAAATATCGAATTTATATAGGATATTTAATTATGTGACATTTTCTAGGATTGAGATTGAGGTAAATGTATGCCGAGAGAGCTATCGAAGATTATATAGAAGAGTTTATTCCCCATCGAATCGAATCTGAGGGTAAGCAATGGTATGATAGGTAAAAAATAGTAAGCTTAAATTCCTGTAGGCGTACAAAAAAATTTACTCTCCCTAATACAAACAGCTTAGCGATGCGGAGATCAGATTCGAGCGGAATGATCAAAATTTTTTGGTAAAGAAAATACAACAATGATTATATAGGATAGTTAAGAGTATGAAAAAAAGAGAACAGGGAATAGTAAATCATAGAGTGAGAAGAGAGAGCATAAATGTGAGCAAAAGAACCTCCAAATAAAAGAATTTATATGAACGATTATAAAACATGAAAGTTCCTTCCATCTAAATAAGAAGAAATGCAAGAAAAGTTCAACATTTCCAATAAAAGCTATAGTTTTATAAAGGGATTCACGAGAACGTAAACAAAAAGTTTGATGAATAATTAAAATATAAAAGAAGACATGAAACTATAAGGAGAGTAAAAGAATCAAAATAACAAGAAGTGAGAGTATAAATATTAAGAAGAAACTTCGAAATCCTTCATATCAGATTCACCCTTTTCACATAACTACAGCAAAAGAATCGTCAAGATTATAGTGTCAAATCACACCTAAACCGAAAACCCTCAACCCTTAATAATCCATCTCAGTATGAGAGAAGAACTTTTCAAGCAATTACCACCAATCTTTTCACCCGCATATTCATCCCACATACACCAAAAATGCTGCAATTAGACCACCCAAATAAACAGAAAAAAATCAACGAAGCTACTTTTATTTTTTGTTATACTTGTACTCTGTAAGTTTGAATGATATTTATGTAAAAGCTAGATGCTTTAATTAAGTTTTTTTTCTGCATCTCCTCTTCTTCCATTCAATAGTGTTTATAGGACAATCGTGTGACCTTAGAAGGGTCATTAATTATTGACTTTCTATCAAAAAGAACTACGTCTTTCAATGAGTTAATAAAAAAATCTTAAATTCTACAACGCAGGAAAGAAAATCATGTGATTTAGTATTATCGAGAGACGTGAGAGCGCAGAGAAGCAGTTATAAAAAAAAGTATAGAGAAAGATTATAAACTTAAAAATACACTCCCTAGAAATTAGTTGAATTGTAATTACGCAAAATAATAATCCCTCATCTTGATAGCACCTAATGACTATATACATAGATAATTATATGACGATTATATTATAACTTTAGTTCCATAATACAAGAACTTCCATATACCGAAATAAGACCTGAATCCCCGAGAATAATATAGCCGTAGGTAATTGGTCTACGTAAAGAGTTAGTATAGCTAATTATTATAGACCATAAATTTACCCCGAATTATTCTGGTTATCTTTATAAAACTTATCACTTTGCACAAGTTTTGTAAAATTCACTATGCAAACAAAAACTTGAGATAAAGGTACGAAAAAGACTTTATTTATTTCACAAACATACTTTAAAATAATAAGATTAAAGTAACAAATTAAAAGTAAAAATATTTACATTTTATCTATATTAAATAAAAATTATGAAAATATAAAGAATAATCATAACAATGTTTATTAAGTTTTGTTTGCAGTGTTGGTCTGACGATTCGCTACTTTCGGGGAAAAATTTAAAGAAGGGAAATAAAAAGCTGGAGACACTCCACCTGATAATAATTTCCTTATTTCATATTGCTTTATTTTTATTATTATTTCTGATATTATTTTTGAAATAATTTAGCTAAATTTAGTTTGAATTAGGTTTTTATTTTATTCTATTTCTTTTTCATTATGTATAATGGTTAGGATTTTTTTTTTTTTTTTTTTTGGGGGATTTTTAACATTGGGTTTTATTGGCTAAGGCTATAGTGAAAATCTTTAGAAAACAACTTGTGTATAAGAAGATCATAAAGATAACGTCATAGAGATAAGTTAAAGATATAGATTTTAAAGATTGTAAAGATTGATATAAAAGAAAATTACGGGAAAAACAGAAAAGATACACGCAAAAGTGTGAAAAATAAAATTGAAAATAAGGAGTGTAGATTGAGAAAAAGAAAATTATAGATTGAAAAAAAAAAACAAAGAAAAGAAAAGAAATAATAAAGAACAAATGAAACACGAAAAAGTGTTGGAAAAGAAATTTTGAAGAAAAATAAGCAAAACACGAAAAAGTGTTAGAAAAGAAATTTTGAAAAAAAAAAGAGTAAATGAAATATGTAAAAGTAGTAGACAAATTTTATGGAAAAAAGAAAAGCAAAATGTTTAAATTAAAAATAGAAAACAGACTATTTATGCAAACCATTATTGAAAAATTGAAATATTCATTAAACTTATGTATTTAAAACAAAAATTCGGATTGTTTTTTTTTTTATTAGAATTAAGGAAATTATTTAACTTTAATGTATCCTTGCTGTGGTGATTAGGGTGAGTAAGGAATTTTTTATCCTTCACGCACCCATGCTGTGGTGGTTGGGGTGAGAAGACCTTGGTGGTTGGGTTTTTTTTTTGGTTTAATAAACTTAATTATTTTTTTTTTGTTAAGGGTTTCATTTCATTTATATTCCTGTGTTTTATTTCATTGTATCTTTTTTTTCCGTTGGGGCGACCCACGACATTAACGAGATACGTGGTGGGGAAAAGTAAAACCCACGACATATCAAATTTAACCTTTCAAATACATCCATCACCTTTCTCCTCTTCTAATCCCCATTTATTCCTCTGACATTCCATGTACCCAAAAGATTCATACAATTCTGCTGGAAGATGCAAGGTAGCTTAAGGCGACCACCACCAGGTATGAGGCATAAATAAGCATTCCTAGAGTAGCAGGTCCCCATCCCATCTACCACTGTCCCATTAGTAGCATTATAAGTCACGCAGAACATACACAGTGGGAACTCTTTCTCCCCCACAAACAGAGATATATGAAAAAAAAGGTGTTGTCTGTAATAGTAATATTGTTCTACGGTTTGCATGTGATATGGTGAGTCTAGGGTTGGGAAAGGGAAAAAAACAAGCTCGTCTTTTTCTAAAAAAAAAAAAAAAAAAAAAAACAGCCTGAAAAAAAAGTAAAATTTTGTTTTTTTTCATTTTTCAATTAAGTTGTGGAATTTACATGTTTGAACAATTATATTATAAGTTTTTAGCAAATATGCCTCTATGTAATTTTGGTCATTTTGGTCTCAATTTCCTAGAAGGTGGAAGCCTCTGAGTGTGTTCAAAATTTTTATGGGTTTTCCATATATTTATTATATATTCTGAAATGAGCTTGACAGTAGTCACAGCACAGTAGTCAGTACTCAGTAGTGACTGGGAGTGGGACTTAAAGTGATTAGATAATGTGCTGATATACAAAGCCAAAATATTTAATTAGTCATCCACCTCATCCTTCATTTACAGTCTTGGTATATTTTTAATTTCAATATTTTTTATTTCATTTGTACCTTAAGTTACTTTTGAGTTTTGTCATTCAGACTCATTCTATATAAATATAATATACATTAATGTTTTAGTATAAATTATAAATATGATTATATGATACAAATAAAATACATAGTAAAATTAGTAAGTAGAAGCCTACAAACAGCAGTCTGCAGGCTACAACCTACTGTAATTGTGAATCAAAAACATTTGATAAAATATAAGAGAAAGTTGAAGTTCTTAAGTTATTTATAAATTAATGGAATATTTGTTTAATTCAGGTATCCTAATATTTGAAAATGAAAATACTAAATGAAATATTATATTAGCTCTTTTATATTTTTAAAAATACATTTAATGAAAAACAAAAAAAAAAAAAAAAAAAATGAAAAACGTTTTTTTTTTTCCCCCAACCCTAATGGAAACTTTAACTACCGAATAGAAGAAAGTCGAACCAATAAAATCAAGAGACTTTTAAACTGTCGAAATACTTTTCACCCTAAAGCATTTAATCTATAACACTTGACAGCTCTCTCTCTCTCTCTCTCTCTCTCTCTCTCTCTCTCTATATATATATATATATAGTATAGTAGTATATATATATATAGTATATATATATATATATATATATATATATATATATATAGCATATATATAGTATATATATATGTATATGGTTATATAGTGTATATATATATATATATATATATATATATATATAGTAGTAAAGTATATGCTTGGTTGGTTAAGCATATATATATACATATTATATATATATATATTAGACAGATTAACACTACTCGCCTCACGGGTAGAGCCCTAGTCTGAAGAGGATGTACTCATATAACATCTGATCAAACGAGCCAAGCCACAAGGAGAGAATAGCCTCACATTCTCCACCCGCATCTGCTGGAAACCTGGGACCCTCGCTTGTTTGGCGAGCCAAACAATAGAGCCACTGGGAGCTATATGTAAGGTGGTGGTGTATATATATATATATATATATATATATTATATATATATATAGCAGTAGGTATAGGTATATATATATATATATATATATATATATATATATATATATATATATATATATATATATATATATATATATATATATATTATTTACCATCTCCCATGTAGAGCTTTCGCCCTGTCTGTTGGACCAGCATTTTCTTCCTTCTGGTCCAGAAACTCTTTACCCTAAAGCCCTCTAGGAAAATATTTCTTTGCTCAATGGTTTCTGATGCCAGTCCTTGAGTTATACACTCAGGTAGGGTTTCACCCTTTCAGTGGAACTGGCATCTTCCATTTGCATCGAAACCTTGCCCTCGTGAGCTCTCCAGAAGATCGTGTTTCTAGGCGCATAAGATTTCAATGCTGGTCCAGGAGTTCTTCAAGCAAAAAAAAGTAAAGGACCGGGTTGCTAGCCCTGTCGCCCTAGAACTATGCGAAGAAATAAAGTTTTCATATGGTCCAACTGTCTCGAATATCCATTCTTCTTACATATAGACAAATCAATACTCCACTAGTTACTGCAGATACTATTTATGCTATCATTGTTAAATTCGAAATTGTTTTATTAAATTTGGCGAAAAGAACTAATTTTGATATTTTGCTCCTCCTCAAATGAACTTAATTTTGTTAAACTATCAATTTAAATATATTTTAAGTGTATCCAAAGAACATGATATGAAGTTTAGTTGCTCCTCCACTTCCTTTATATAAAAATATTCATTTTTCTTTGATTAAAAATTTGTTCTACATTTAAACACAAACATGATAAAGTATTTTCTGTTTTAAGTAAATTATTTTTGACTGCTCCAGGAACTCTAGCCACACCTGCATGCCTCTAACAGTTTCACTCCCACCGACGAAACAATGCACAGCTCTCTGAAAAACTTCTTCTGAACTTTTCATCTATATTCTCTGTTCTTCTTAGATCCTTCTCATTCTTCTCTTCCCAGCTGTTGTCAACACGTCCATCTCCGACGACAGTCAGAGCATTAAATCATTATATATATATATATATATATATATATATGATATATATATATGATATATATATATATATATATATATATATATATATATATATATATATATATATATATATATATATATATATATATATATATATATATATATATATATCTCCCCGAAAACTTCTTCGTGCTTTGAAGTGGGGGTATGAAGGTTACTTATGACCTAAAGTAAAAAGGTGCATCTGACTTTGTAATCTTTATTTCTAACCCAACACTAGTTGCCAGACATTTTTCCAAAAGCGAATAAACACGGGTATGGTAAGCACAATGTCCAAGCACACATTCCAGAGTAAAAGTGACGGTGCTGAAATGCTCCACGCGGTCGTAAGCGAGGAGAGAGGGATTTATATTTTGTTTTGGGGGATAAAAGGTACTAGAAATCCTTTAGAATAAGTGGTGTATTTATTTTAGTAAGAGTCCAGTCAAAATTTAAATAATTTAGAGTATATTAAATTAAAGATTTATACATAGAGCTTTTAGGAGATATTAAAAATTGTTGATAAAAGCAGAAATTAAAATTTAGGAATAAAAATATAAAAATTCGTTTATTGGCAACTTTGGAAGAATTTTAAAAGATAGATGGGGGAGAGGGGTTTGAGGGAGACCGCCTGATCCTTCTCGACGAATGAGAAAATTTAAGATAGGATGGGGGGATATTTTATCAGCGTGGTTCCGAGAGAGGGGGGGGGGTTTAGAAGCATAGTCGTCCAAGGTGTATGGGGGAGAGGGGTTTGAGGGAGATCGCGTGATGCTTCATCGACGAATGAGAAAATAAAAATTAAAAATTAAATTAAAAATAAAAAATTAAAAAATTTTTATATATATATATTTTTTTTTTAAATTGGGAAAGAAAGAAAAAAAAATTATGCTAAGAAAGCATACTCCATGATTTCTTTTAAAAATCTATACAAAAATTCTTTTTGGTATAGAGTTCCCCTGCCAGAAAAAAAATCTGACTTATACATTGGTTGCATATGGGTTGGATTCTTGGACATGAGATTGAAAACTACAATTTGTGAATTAAAAGAAAGGGTGATATTATAGGTTCAAAAATGAAAGGTAGAGTAAGAAGTTATAATCTTAGGGGGAAACAGTGGGGAGTTTCGTTTAAGGAGGAATCAAATGCATAATGAGAAACTAGATGCTAACAATTGTCTTTGTACATAATTACTGTAAGTATGTTTTAAAGTGTAAGATGTATGCGATAGCATTAATAATTTGTGCACATTTGAACTCTTGATATGTTTTGTTAAAATGGGAGGCAAAGAGAATGTGGTTTAAAAAAAAAATACTTGAGTGCTGAGGGATTGAAATTTAGGTGAAAATCTGTCTCCGTGTTTGGCATTACCAAAAATTGAAATGACTGTGAAATCTGATTTCGTATCAAAAATATATTCTAACTTTAGTTTGAAATAAACTGAAAATAGTATAGATAGTGACCCAAAAATAAGTAGGATTTTGATATTGCTAATAATAAAAAAATATTAAAAATTTTAAAAAAAATTGGGGAAGAAACATTATCTTTGTTCTTATTTTACTTTAAAATTTTCTTGTGTGTTTAGCTTGTTAAAACTGTGTTTAGTTTTCTTTAACATTTAGAAATTTCCCCGATTTCTAAGATGTGATTGTTTATTTTATATTTTCTCAAATGAAAATATAAATATACTCCTGGTGGCGAGAAAAAAAATCTTAAAGTCTAAAAGTGTTTGTGACTTATGAAGAATTTTTCCTGTGTGAGGAAAGAAGAGTTTGTTTTCCACAGTGAAAGATTAAATAGGAGTTTGTTTTCTAAAGTGGAAGAATAAATAGGTGGATGAGGAATTGGATAAGGAAGTCTACTTAGAAGTGAAATTTCAGGAGGCAATGGAGGTGGTGGAGGAGAATGAATTTGTGACGTTGTGGTTTGAAGTGAAGAAGGAGAGTTGTCACCAGATAGTTTCGGAGGTATCGCGGTGGGAAGGTCTTTGAAAGTAAGCCTTCTTGGAAGTGAAGGAGACAAAAAGTTAGGCTTTGGAGGTGGTCGGAGGGAGTAGGAATAAGGTTGTGGTGGAGGAGGATTTGGAAGGGTAGCTAAGTGAGAACTTTGAGGAAGAGTTTCGAAAGATATGTTGTGTGAAAGTATGAGTGTTATTTCTGTTTGTGAAATGGAAAGGTTAGAGAAAACTTGTAGAGATTTAGATTGAGGAGGGACCACAATTTCCTTATTACATAAGACTTTCGGTTGTGCGACAACCATGGAAAGTGCGGTAGTGGTTCCCTGAGAATTTGGTTTTGGTATAGGATGTGCATCATCTTGTAAAGGAATAGTTTGAGAATGTGATTCAAATGTTGTTAAAGGGGGAGAGGAGGTTAAATTTTTAATGAGAGTTGAGAATGACTCAGTGTTATATGGAACTGCTTCGGTTTGAAATAAAGACAAGCGTGAGGCTACTTTAAGTGGTTTTTGATTAGAAAGATTTGCAAAATCAGGAGTTGAGAAAGGAGTTTGAGGTAAAGTGAGAAGAGAGTCTACAATAGGTGTGGACTGAGTAGGAAGATTTGGAAAATCATGCGCTTGAAAAGATGTTTGATGTTGAGATTTAAAATTGTTGTTCTGTGGAGGTGTGTGGATTGATTCCCTTTGCTCTGAATATGAATCTAGAAAAGGTTGTTGTGAGTATGAAATCAGAACTGCGTCATTTGCTAAAGAAGAAAGATGCGTTTCTACTTGAGGAAGATAGAGAGAGCTGATATGGTGATTTGAAGTGAGATTATCAACCTGAGAGGGACCAAATGGAGGGTGATGTTCTAAATGTTTATCAAATGATGGTTCGGAGGGTAATCTATATTGCTCAGAAACAAGATTGTGCAAATCTAATAAAGAATCTGATAACGATGACTCACCAAAAGATAGAATCGTGTCTGAGAAATCCTTTTGAGAAACAGGGGGAGTGCCCTGGGATTCAAGTTGATCACTGAGATTGGAGGCTTTTAAAGATTGCAAATCATGTTGAGTGAAAGGAGTTAATTTGGGGGAGAGATTAAAAATACCAATCAAATATTCCAAAGAATGAGAGTTATTATGAGATTTAAAAGGTAAAACATTATTAAAACAAGAGGTAGAAATAAGTAAATCATGCGGAGAGTTAGAAGAATTAAGCTCTAGAAAGTTGCACCTATTTGAATTTTTATACAAATCATTATCATTTATATTAGAGTACCTTTCGACAACTTTTCTAGTATGCGTTAAAGCTCTTCTACTTATACCATTATTCCTCTTAACTATGTCGCTCTGTCTGTAAATATTGACTGAGGGCCAAACACTTTCATACCTATGCTTCATATCTACAAGCGCCTCAACACTAAATAGACCATGTCTATCTGGACCTTCTGGCATACACAATCTTATCTCCTTGCTGCATTTCACCTTGGCATTCGCTGTGCTTACTGTATCATATGCCATGTTAAATCTGTCATCTTTCCAATGATCTATCTTTGCGTTAGCTGTCTCATTATCAAAATCGCCTGCTTTGCTATCAAATCTTACATCTGCAACAATTGCATAAGCCCAAAATTTTTTTTTGGCAGGGAGACTCTATAACAGAGGACCTGTTATAGGAAATAAATAAAGAACTATTTTTAATTCTTTATTTTATTTTCTCAAATTTTTGTTAATATTTTCGAATGTGTTCTTACATCATTTTAATATTTTTATTTTTTTTGTTCCTACTCCAAACTCACCCCCCCCCCCATACGCCTCGTTCCATGTTTCCCAACCCCCCACTCTCTCTCGGGAAACACACGGATAAAATACTTCCCCCCTTTATTTTTTTTTTGTCTTCCCCCCCATCTTTTACTGCAAAATAAAATTAATCAAAGTTGCCAACACGCAGATTTCCTGATAAATTAAAATAAAATATTCTTGATCTCTTATCTTTTTGCAACGAATTTAAAATGTACCATTTTTATTTTTTTTTGGATTTTCTCTTTTTTTCTCCTTTTTAAAACATCTCTGTTTTAATAAGAGAAATTACCCCTAAATATTATAAAAAGATTTTCTGGAAGTTTTCCTTTCCTGTTATCATCCGAAGGACACCATCCCCCCTTCTCTCGACCCCCACTTTCTCCTCCCTCCTCTTTCCTCCTCGCCCCAGCGACCAGCTTTGGAAAATAAAGCATTTTACTTTGGCAAATGACCCTAACCGGGTGTGTTCTTAGCTTCTGCTCAAACAGTGAATTTTCTTGGTGAGTTTCAATTTTTTTTTCCCATTTACATGTTTTATTATATTTATTCATTCAAATCTCTAGGAAATAATTTTTAAGGATTTAGACGTTTTTGAAAGCCTAATTTAAGCTAGGGATTTTTTTTTTTTATAGAGTAGAGCTGCCTTACCGTTGAAAGCCTAAACCTACCCCAAGCTTGGGTTGGTAAAATGTGCTTGGAAGCATTACGGAGTAAATTTTTTTTTTTCTTCTTTTTTCTCGAATTCTTTCAATATATTAATTGGTTTTTTTTTTTTTTTATATCTTACTTTTTATTATATATTTATCATTTTTAAGTTGTTTTTTTTTCAAAAGCGTATATTTATATCCCTTTATTTCTTTTTATATTATTTATTTTATACGCTTGAAAGTGAAAAAAAGCATCAACAGTCATTACACCATGTTCGTAAATTTTTTTAAATTTTTTTTCTTGCAATACATTTTTATTCCTTTCTCTTTAAAAAAGTTAATGTGGTAATTTCTACGCAAACCCTAACATCCCTTCGTTTTTAAATAAATGCCTCCTGAATTTTTGGTAAAACGTCGATCTTTCCTATCTTCGTGCTACTTCTGGTTCTTGACCTATAAACTATTACCGCGACGTCCAATACAAAGTACGGTTAGTGATTATGATAACAATATGGTTAGGTTAATGGAAGAAAATAGATACTGACACAAACAATAAATAATAATAATATGTAAATATAGAGATGTGATTTAAAGGGTCTGATTACATTAAAAGCATACGTATATATATAATTAATATATGTAAATTATACCTTTATTTATATATATTTATTATATATAATATTTATATATATGATATATATATATATATATATATATACGTATATATAATTAGTATTATATATTATATAGTTATATACTATATATATATTATGATATATTCATATATTACCGCAAAGGCCTTAGGTTTTCGTGTTTTCTTTAAAATATTTGCTTTACAACTTTGAAATACAAGCTTTACCAAAAGGCTCTATATCATTGAAGGTTGAAAATTTCTCTTGTGACAACAGACCGTAGCACGCGCCATTTTTCTTTTTTTCCTACCTTTTGTTGAATGTTTAAGGCATTTTGAATATTTTAATACACTTGAAATAAAATATTCATAGCTTAACAAAGGGTGAAAAACGCTGTTTTGCTCCACACCCCCTCTGAGATTTTTTTTTTTTTTTTCCCTTTCTCGAGGACTTTTGCAAGATCGAATTTTTTTTTCGTTTTTTTTTTCATTTAACAGAAATAAGATCTAAATAATCACCATTTCAAGGCCTCATTTCCTGCCGATATATTTCTTTCCTTTGTTTTTAATAAAGAGCCTAGACCAACCTTTTTATTAGTTTTTACAACTAATAAATTCTTAAATGCACAGGTTTATTCATCAGATATTATAGAGGAGAATTAAATTAGATAGATAAATTAGGGACATGTGTTTTTGAAAATCCTCATTTTCTGTACTAATTTTTACAGTTTTCATTTCTGAGAAATATTAATATCTTTTGGAAATTTCCATTTAGCCTACCTTTTTTTTTGTTTTGGCAAACCTAAAGATAATTTGAAAAATCTCCCTTAGCCAAAGTCAGACATTTTTTTTTTCGGTATATATAGTAATTTTTTTATTCATTTCGAGGTCTTAGAGATTTAAGTTTTTTTCATGCACTTTGAATTTAGAAGATTAAATTGAATGGAGTGCAAGACGATTAGCTTGCATAAAATTTTTGAGGTGTGAATGAATGGGAAAAAATCTACATCATAAATTAAGATTTTTTTTTTTTCATAAAAAGTAAATTTGTAACGTAATTTAGTAAACAAGATGTTTGTAGTGAAATTTTTAAAACAAAAAAAAAGTATTAGGTTTTTTTTTGGTAGAAAATTGTCTTGGATTTATTCTAATATTATTTTCTCTTATTGATAACTTCTGTCCTGTTTCCTATATGTTTAAATATTTTTTTTTTTTTTAGCTTAACTAGGTCCCTACCTAGCAAAACCTTCTCTTGGAAATTCTTTTTTTTCCTTTGTAAAAGTATAAAGTTTTAAACAGCACAAGTTAATAATTCGAATTTTTAAAATGGTGGATGAATGCATATGTTTTTCTTTAGTATTCTTCTTCGTATATTCAGTTATGGATCTAGCGTCCGACAGGATGTACAGCTATATCGGCACTGATTGAGCTATATACAAATGCGGAAAGCTTTATTATTTTTACATCTTTTCTTGGTATAGAAAATTTGGGGTCAGGATGGAAACAACAGAGATAGAAAATATTAAGATCGTGACTCTGACCATAGAGGCCGCGACATCATATTCTTTTTTTTTCTTCGAAGTTAAGCAATTTTTTGGTTTTTTGCTTAGTTTTTAAATCTTTAAGGCATTTTTTACAGAAAAATTAATTTATTTTATTCTAAATATGTTTCAAGACATCCACAGGTCGTATAGTTAGAATCTTAAATCTGACATTTTTAATTGGTTTACGATGTAGCGAATTCTGTGTAAGAGTAAAGTTATATTTAATGGGTGATTCTCTTTGTTTTTGTTAATTGTTGTAATTTGTTAAATGGGGTCTATCTCTTGCATTTAAAAAGTAATTTTTCTATACAGGGTGGTACTGTTTTTAATTTCAAACAGTTTGTTGTTAAAATTTCACTTATAAAATTTTGTAGGTGTATCTGGTTTTAAAGGATAAATTTTTGGAAGCTTGTTAAGCTTGGGTTTTGATGTTGTTAGCTATACCATGTAAATGTACCCTTTCTGAAATAACCTTTTTCACGGCAAAAAGTCAGATAATTTAGATACATGGCACAGTCGTGGGCGAAAGCGTTGTATATGATACGTCGTTTTCTTTCATTTTTATAACTTTGCTTTCATAATCACGCCCTTTCGGAAAAAGTTAAAATCCTTAAAAGTTAAAAACTTTTTCGTTTATAATGCTGAATTTTTTTTTTGTTTTGTGTCTTGTAAAACTCTTTTTTGAAACTCCTCATGCTTACATTTTCTTAACATTTCATATAACTAATCATAAGAGGTGTAATTTATTTATTCTTCTACATTATTTTTATGTAATTTGGCTTGAGATGAAATTTATGGCATACTGAATTACGTACATCGAGCATCTAACTTCGCTTTCCCTTATGGCCTTCATAGAGAATTACGTATATTTTTTTTAATAAATTTTTGTATGCAATTTTTGTTACCAGCTGAAATCAATAAAATCTGGTTCAGTTTCGGCTGGAACATATATGAAATTCTTGTACGCTAAAGATTTGCTGTTTATAGTGCCCCCACATTTATTTTATAAAATTTATCATCAGAGGTGTTAATTTGGATCAGTTTTTTCCTTGTATAAGTATATATTGATCTGGCGTGAGAATATGCCCATCCTTTTCTTTTAAGCATTCAGTAATTATGGGTTTAAAATAAAATGTGTAGAGAATAGTGCCTAGATTTGTAAATCATTTTGTTTATGTTTTACAGATTTGTATAACTTTCTTATGTAAGCTCATTTATAATTTTCGTGTTTTGGGTAATTTTTTTTTTTTAAAATTTTTTTTAGGCACTCTACCCTGGGTGTAAATACTTATTCTTCAAAAATAACCCATATTTGAATCTAGAGTCTGAGATTTTGCGTTTATCGCCTCCTAAAAAAAAAGAAAACGCAAGGCCTATACCAGTCCAATCCACCCAATTTTCCGGAACTGAAGGAAACAGATTTTGTGGGGATATATATATATATATATATATATAATAGTATATTAGTATATATATATATATGATATATATATATATATATATATATATATATATAATAGTGATATATCATATATCACATAGTCTTTATCCTCCCGGGAATGGAGACTCCACAATAACGCCCCAATCACAGATGTGCGAACCACTTAAAATATCTGTATCTGCCAGATGTTTAAACAATTTCTATGAGACATCAGATTACATCACTATTATATATATATAGTATATATTATATATATATTATGATATTATATATATAATATATATTTATACTTATATAAATGTATAGTATATATAATATATATATATTAATTCTGGGGTATAACACATGTCCTCAGAATCGATTTGGGTTGTCCCACAAAGAAAGGTTTTGAATTCAGAGTCCATGCTTTGTTAACGCTTCTCCTGCAGATTTTCACAACTTCTTCCGAAGGCACTCCACTTCCTTCTCTGGTAAACTTTGGTTTGGCTTTAAGTTTAAACTCATCTTCAGTCTTCTCAAAAAAAAGAAAAAAATTAAAAAAAAAAATAAAACAAAAGAATTGTGCTAATATATATATATTATATATTATATATATATAAATAATATATAGATAATATATATAACTATATATATATATATTATATTATATATATATAATACTATATATATATATTATATATATGTGTTATATCATATATAATCATATGATAATAATATAATCAACTAATTAATAATAATATAATCGAGGTACATCCAGGTACGAATATGCTCAGTATGGACAATCTTAGGGGTGTATGTAGGTGCAAGAAGCAAATGATAAAATGAGGATGGGAAAGCATCTGGGCAACACATATCCTTATCTAACCATAGCACACTCAATGAACTTTAAAAAGTTCCCCCCTTTAACCAAAAATTAAAATTTGCCACCAATGATTTCAATTGCACCAGCCACCTTCCTGCCATTCACAAATTTCCTACTATGTCAGCTGCAGTCATCCGTTCCTTTTTATCCTTTAACATATACTGGTTATCCTAATCTTTAACTTAAGATCACTTGTTTTCAGTTGCTAACATTTCAAAAACTTCACACTGAGGACTGTCTCTCACTCACAAGCATCAACATTACTCTTATTCTATGTTTACTTTCAACACTCCTTTACACACCTGGCTGCCAAATCTCTCCACCAATGCTCTCAAACTCTCTTCACCCCAAAAAAACAAATCATCCGCATATATATTAATATATATATATATATATATATATATTATATTATATATATATATATATATATATATATAATAATATAGGTATATACGGCTATATACGTGCTGTTTACAATAAAAAAAAAACCCCTCGATCTTTGGTTTCAGCAACACCAACGCCATTCCTGGTTCTCGGTAAATATGTATGTCTAGAGCGAAAAATTTGGTGCACCTATTAAGCGCATCTAGTATGAGTGAAAAAATTGTTATAATGGTTTGAAGTCATTTTTGAAATTTTGTGGGAAATTTTTATCATTTTTGAAAAATTTAACAAATTTTTCAGCGCAATTTTTTTGACGCGACATTCACCATGATTTTTAATTGCAAACCAGGCCACCTTCCTGCCATTACGACAACTTCCCTACTACTACAAAAATGCCATCATTCCTTCCCTTTTTATCCACATTATGCTGTATATCCTAAATAGTTAAACTCAGACACTTGTTATCAGCTGCTCCACTCCATTTACTTACGTCACACTGAGGACTGTCCTCATCTCGAACCATAACTTACTCTATCTATGTTACTTTGTCAAACACCTCCCTTTACCACCCTGCCAAAATCTCTCCCCAATGCTCCTCAAAGACCTGCTCTGATGTGCACCACAAGAATACAAATCATCCTCGCATGATATATATATAATATAGTATAATATATATATTAATATATTAGTATTATTTATATATAATATATATAATATATATAATATATATATATATATATATATATATATATAGTATATATATAGTATTATAATATAGGCAATATAGTGCTGTTACATAAAAAAAACCACCTCGATTTGTTACACAAAAACAACCCATTCTGTATTCGTAAAATATGATCGCTCTAGAGCGAAAGAAAATTTGGTGCACCTTTAAGCGCGATCAGTATAGTGGAGAAAAAATTGTTATAATGGTTGGAAAGTCGATTTTTTGAATTTTTGGGAAATTTTTATCATTTTTGAAAAATTTAGCAAATTTTTTAGCAATTTTTTGACCGCGATTATTTTGGAGACTTATCCAGCCATTCCACCTGCATTAAGAGATTTATAATTAGTATGATATTTGATTCATTCCTGTTGGCCCCATCCTTGACTCATTCCACACCAAATTTCATGAATTTTTATGCAGCCCACTCTCCCCCCCCGGAACACATTGAGTTGAAGCTCTAAAAAAAAAAACAATTCCCAATTGAACTCAAAACAAGTAGGCATATGCTTAATGACACAATGCTGTATGGGTTGTTTGTTTAAGATTTTGTTCAGTGTGGGGGTTCGAAACCCCCCCCCCCAAAAAAAAACATCTGTTATATTTTCTAACATTATTGTATTTATTATTCTATATATAATATATATATATGTTATTTATATATATACATATATAATAATATAATACGTATATAATACGTTATTAGTATATTATATTATATACTATATTATATAATAATATATATATACTGTGTTGATCGTGGCTGTTTTCCTTCATGTTCTCCTCCCTTTTTGTTTACGAATCAGAATCGGAAAAAGATAAACTGTGATTTATCTTGTTTTGGACTTATACTGGAATCATCTATTTATGTTACTATCAGTATATTTTTATAGGAGTATATAATTTATATTATATTACTTGGTATGGTTTTCTTTAGATTTTTCATTAAGTTGTGTTTTTTTCAGTATTATTATTGAATGAAATGAATATTTGTTAAAATCAAAGTTATAAATTTAAAACCTTAAAAACATTCGGTGAATGATAAATTTACTTATTTTTGATGTAACTCTGCCCTGGAAGTGTACCAGGTCAGTATCTAAGCTGTTTTATTAATTATAAGGAAATCTTGAATCTCTAATATTATAAGCATATAAAGTTAGTTAGCTATAAAAACAATCTTTTCGTGTTTACAGCCGCAAACTACCGATACATCTGTCTGAACATTGCTTCACAACCCCTTCTATATCTCATAGAACTCTTAAGGGGTAAGTGAAGTATTGATAGTGATTGTAGTGTTACCTGTAATATGGAATATTGGTGAAACAAAAATTAAAATAATATAAAATACTAAACGTGAAATAATCGTATGCATTATTTCAGGTTTCTATTCTAGTTCTAGTTCTATTTTTCAATCGTGGGACGAAAAATTACATCACTTTAATCGTGGGTGTGTCACGAATTTTATGGCCAGACAATCTTACTTACTTGTGTTTTGCGTTAATTAGCTAAGAGCTACTTATGAAAAAACTTGTAATTTCTAAAAAAGTGCGACCAGATGAATCAATGGAATTATTAATAAATTGATAGAAAAGACTATTGTAAAACAGAATATTTTTAAGTTAAGTACTTATACCGTTTTAAGGTGTGGATTGTCTGGTGGTTAAAGTCGAATTTTGTTTAAATATCATGAATATTGTCATTCATAATGTGCTTTTCAACTGTTAATGGCATCATTAGTATTATTTTTCTTTACGTGGACCAATCGCAAACAATGAACAGCAACCTCGACAAATTTCATCGTCTGTAAACATTGCTTATAGATTTCATCGTCTATAAACATCGTTTATAAATTTCCTCGTCGATAAATTTCATCGTCGCCAAATTTAGTCGTCTTGTTATTGTCAAGTTGGCATAATTTTTCCATCGTCTAGTCAAAATCCTCAAGTTGGCATTAATTTTTTCATCGTCCGAGTCAAAAGTGGCATAATTTTTTTCACTTCCTAGTCACTTTTGTCCCATTGGCAAATTTATCGTCTTATCGTCATCAAGTAATAGGGAGTGCTGTTCAAATTTTCATTTGTTACTAGAATTCGTTGCTATTCGGCTGTAGGTTAATCAATAAATCTACATTTTATACGTCGTCTCACTATTCCTCCCATACTTGGTTGTGATAACAATTTTTCTCAAATTTATACCTGATTAGTAGTTAAGTCACATTCCCTTGACGCGCCGTCTTATCGATCAGAGCTCGCAGGGTCTTATTGGACATGGTTTTGAGAGAAACCAGAACCCCAGTTTGGCAAAGCTTGATGTTCTGTGATGGTCGGCACCAGGGATGTCACTGAAGCAAAAAGATACAACGCAGATTTGTTCTGCATTCCAGGTACTGTACCTACTTACATGCGATATTACCAATAAAACTTTTAGGTTATTCTAGTATCGTATCTAATATTGTAAGTTTTCTTTCATCTATTATAAAAAAATTAATAAATTTGACCCTAAGGGGAATTGGATTCACATTACCGGTGTTTGAACAATTTCTATTCAGAAAGTGTCAAACCCCCGTGCATCCTCTCCCTAACATAAATACTTTAAATTTATTTGGCGCCCGAACAGGGACTCTGTTTGAGTTCCTGTTCGATAAGCCGCCGCGCTTGAGTGTGACCTAGTCCACTTTCTCATTTGTTCGGTATAGTTGTTCTATTCGATTCTATTCATTCTATTCTTCAAAAATCGTCATTTTGTTCATTGTATTGGTCCACGCGTTCACTTTAGGTAGGGTAGGTAAGTAGAATAGGTTAGGGTAAAGTTTGGATACCTTTAATACATTTAAGGGAAAATGTCTGTAAACAAGGAAGATATGAGTGTTAAACCTAAGCCTCAGCTCTCTTTAACCTCCCGTGGTGCTGGTACAGATGCAGCCAGTCAAAGAGAAGAGCAGATCCAAATTTCTTTGGACGCATTAAACTTGGCAACGACACAAAGATTAACACAGAATACCAATGGAAAGAAGAAAGCGGAAAACATTGATGAAGATATGTTTTCCATTCCTAACCTACAGATCTTGAGTAAAAACTTAGTGAAAAGGAAAAAAGAAGAGGAAAGAATCTTATCTCAACAAAACGCTGATCTTCGAAGAGATGAGTCATTTAGTGAAGAGGACTCATTTCATGACAAGGATTCTATTCCTGACATTGATGATAGGGACGTTTCTCTTGAAGATACACCTATGGCAGCTGCTTTACCTGTGCAGAGAACTTTGCTCACAGAAGAAGAAGTTTTGGGTACCTTTGGGGTACGACAACCGAAAACTTCCCGTTCCCGTTCTAGAGAACGAGATGTTATCAGACCAAAGCATCGTGAACCTAAACCCTTATTACAAGATGAAGAATTTAGAAGATCTTCGCCGCCGAATACCAATGAAGTAACCATGTATTCCGGTCCTCAAATGAAAAAGAAATTAGATTTGATAGAAGAAGCGATTGTCCTATTAACTCAGCTTCTTAAAAATTCACAGAAGCTCAAGGTCGTAGACCCAGGACGCTATAAATACGAGGCAGACCAAGACCTTGTAGTCTACCTCAAAGACTTCGAAGACTACTGCAGTCTTCATTACCCGAAGAGTCCTCATCAATGGTTGAGGCTCTTAGGACGACAGCTGGAGGGACACTTTCTACAGTTGTATAAACTTCTGACGAAAGATGACCGTAACTACTTCTCGGTCAGAGACACTTTAGTAACTTGGTTCCGTGATGAAGAGAAGCGTAAAAACGAGTACAAGCTTCAAGCGTATCACGCAGCTCATAGGGAACCAGGCGAACCGATCCGAATGTATGCTCTGCGTCTTGAACGCCTGGCTAGACGCGCATATCGAGGCCTCGATATGCGTAAACACGATTCACTACGCACTGCTTTTTTGTGTAGTTTGCCTCCGTACATTGAAGCTGGCGTCAGGCAATACATCAAAATGAAAGAGTTGGATGGACATCGCAGAGTTGCATGGGACAAAATAGTCAGCTTTGCTGACTCTTTGGAAACAGAAAATAACGAGTTTCCGAACTCTATCTCGCACTCTTCTGCGGACGTTGTTGATAAACCACACTCTCATAAACGTCGTAACGGAAAAAGAAAAGAAGATCTGAATGAAAGCACTGATTCGGTTATTCAAATCAGTACCGTATATCCGCAGTGGACAGATGTGGTCAAGAGTCGAGATCAGCAGCGATTTAAACCAAAAACCACGTACTATCGGTCTTCGTCGAACCAGATTCAACGTTCTGGTTCCCCGAACAATTCTAATGGACAGCGGAATCGTCATCGCAGTCCTGGAAATAATAGTTCTAATGTTGAGAAAACCGACCGCAATACTTTGGTGGTCTGTGAATATTGTGAAATCAAGGGACACCGAATGCAAGATTGCTACAAATACCTTGGGATTTGTAGCTATTGCAGAAAAAAGGGTCATATCAAGTCTGAATGCCGTGCTTATAAATCATCTCCGTCATCGCCGTCTAATACACGTAGAACGACATGCCCTTTCTGTCGGGGTCCTCATCCCGGAATAAGATGTCCATCTCGTACATCGCCGAAAAAGGAATGCTCTCCCGAGCCCGAGAGAATGCCAAATGAACAAAAGCCTAGTGTCGTTAAAAATTCGCCTGACATAGAAAAACAGCGGTCTGAGAATACCCCAAGACCTCAGAGGAAATTCTTGGATCCTTGTGATTACTGTGAGAAATCACATTATGAAGGTCGGTGTAAGGGGGTAGAAGAGGCCGCGTTGTCACCACCTTTAAATTATTGTTCTCCCCGGAAGTGAGTCACCTGGGGGAGAAACATCCTGTGAGTGACTCAACTGTTGTCATTCACCAAATGGGTGATGCTGTCGTAAAAGAAAGGGAGCGGACTATTTCCGAATCTCTGATGCCCACTGAAAGTGAAACAAAGTTGTTAGACAGCCGCCTCCGGACGGTACGCACCAATATCGAGTACTCATACAACGACCCACTGATTATAGTTGTTTCATTTTCTCCTCATAGTTCTGGATCCTATGGTTGTATGGTCGACAGCGGAGCTGGGATTAGTTTGGTGGGTACCGATATGCTAAATATCGACTTGAAGGAAGTAGTATTGCGACCCGCTTCCGATATCGGTATAAGGGCTGTCAGTGGATTGGTTAGAAATCACACAGTGTCCGTTGATTATTATTTGGAAACCCCATTATATTTCCCTGATTCGGGGTTCTTAACGAAACCAGTTCTTTTTCTGGTGGTACCTGGTGAGATGATGCCTGCGCCCCTGGTATTGGGGGCAGTGGCATTAAGTGAAAATGCCCTACTTCCGGATCTCACCACAAGAAATTTACTACATCGATCATCAACAAACACACACACACACACCACATATAACACAAAAACAACAAAACCACTTGTATTGGGATTAGTGCACACAAAACAAGAAAAAAACACAACAAAAATACACACAACAAAAAGCATTAAGTGAGAATGACCTACTTCCGGATCTCACCACAAGAAATCTATTACATCGATCATCGACAAACGAAATAAAAATAATAGCTAAAGATCTTAGCCTTTCGTTACCTTTTTACAAGTGTATAACAGTTGCCTCCGTCAATATTCCACCTTTCTCCGGTCAAATGGTGAAGGTGAAAGGTATTTCGAAAGTTCCTTTGGATATGGTAGGATTCCGGGGAGTGCCCATTAAGTCCATTCTTCCTATTTCTGGGATCTTGGATTTTTCTCTTGACGACCAGATAGCGGTTTTAAACCCCTCTGATAGACCGGTTTTCTTTAGGAAAAACACAGTGATGGGTGAATTGTTTTCTCTTCGGAAGGAGGATTGTCCTCCTATAAGTGTTCATAAAATAGACTTACTACCACATACGACTAGACTCGGCGAAGAGACCTGGACAATAGATAAGTTAACCGAAGCCTTTTGTTTCCCTGAAATTCCCATAAGCGAACCACAAAAGCAAGAACTACTCCAAATTTTATTACAATTTCAACCTGTCCTTAGTTTCGGAGACCACGATGTGGGAATAGCCACCAATATAACCCACATTATTGAGGTGGAAAACACTCGTCCTGTTCGTCTACCAGTCCGTAGATTCCAAGGACCACTTGCTCAGGAAATTGAACAACAGTGCAAGGAATTACTGGAACAGGACATTATCAGACCGAGCAAATCCCCTTATTCTGCTCCCGTGGTCCCCGTAAGAAAGCCTGATGGAAAACTACGTCTTTGCATTGATTATCGCAAATTAAACGACGTAACAAAAGCCGACTCCTTTCCTCTCCCAAATCTCACGGACATGATATATAATATGAATGGGAACAAATACTTTACGACAATAGATCTTGTCCGTGGGTATTATCAGGTAGCCATGGAACCTGATAGTGTGGAGAAAACAGCTTTTTCGACTCCTTTCGCACAATACGAGTACTTAAAGATGCCCTTCGGGGTAAAAAACGGGCCAGCCACATTCCAGAGAGGTATGATGCTCGCTTTGGAAGATATACCATGGTCGGAGGTGATGGTGTACATTGATGACATCATCGTCCTCAGTAAAACTGTTGAGGAACACTTCCGTATATTAAAAAAGGTGTTAGCGGCCTTGGCAAAAAACGGATATAAACTCAAGCCCAATAAGACACGCCTTTGTCGGACGGAAGTTGAGTTTCTGGGTCACAAAATCTCTAATAATGGGATTTTACCCCTCCAGAAGAACATACAGGGAGTTCTAAACTTTCCAGTTCCAACTACTGTAAAACACCTTCGACAGTTTCTTGGGATGGTAAATTTTTACCGTCGGCACATTCCACAATGCTCTCAACTAAGCAAGCCTTTATCTTGCCAGACAGGAGGTAAGACAATCCAATGGACTCCTGAATGTCAAAGTGCTTTTGACCAGTTAAAACAGGCCTTAACAAATCCATGTGTATTGGGGTTCCCCGATTACAGTCCTGGAGTGTCCCCACTAGAACTACATGTGGACGCTTCCGACTCAGGTGCAGGGGCTTGCTTATCACAACTCCAAAACAATGAACGCAAGCCCATCGCGTTCATTTCAATGACCTTTAATGGAGCTCAGCGAAATTATGGGACTATTGATAAGGAGTTAACAGCGTTGCGTTGGGCGGTGAAGTCGTTGCGGCCATTTCTCAGAGGTGTCAGGTTCATAATCCATACCGACCATATGCCCCTCATTTATCTCCAGAATATGAGTCTCATAGACGGAAGATTGGCCCGCACAATGGAAGAGTTGTATGAGTATGATTTTGATATTAGACATGTATCTGGTTCTAAAAACATAGTGGCAGATGCCCTTTCCCGTTCTCCGGAAGCCGAAGAAGACTTAGAACATAATGTTATAGGACCATCCATTGAATTTATTCCCCCGGGGTATACTGTAATTGAAATACCAGGAGGAGGGGATTCTCTTTATAAGTGTCTCTCAATGTTTCTATATAACGACTTTAGTAGACATTTGGAAATACGAGAGCATATTTCTAAGGAGTTGTTGCAACATTCATCAAAATATAAATTGCAAGGGAAACAATCGAAGAAACAACTTAGACTTTTGCAGTTTCCCGGACAAGTACCTATTCCTGAGGTCATCACCGCCTTCACGGAGTTGCAGAGAACTCCTGTGCATGTATTCTATATTCACGACAAACCGATAATCTATGGTGCTCAATTTACAAATGTACCATGTTATCTCAAATGCCTTGGAGGCATACACTATAATTACTTGATGAAAACCGAGAATTAATTGAAATCCAATGAAAGCCTGAGTACATCTTCGAATTCGGGTGAAGAACATAAATAATTTTTTAAATAAAAAATTTTTTTTCTCTCCCTTTCCCATAATCGTATATCCAGATGTTGGATCTTTGTCCCTCTGTCAACTATCTTTCCTTGATCTCTTGCTTTCCTTTTCTTTCCGTTCACAATTGACTATCACTAATATCTGATAAATTGGGGGGTGGGAAAGCCGTAATTTTAAGTAAGACTAATAGTTTAGCTAATTCTAGTGCCACTGCGTGACACTACAAGGTATTCAGCACTTTGTGTCTGGTAAAAAAAAAAAAAAAAAAAAAAAAAATGCTTTTATTAGATTAATTAGTTAGTTAGAAATAATGGTGCTATTTTCTGTTTATGAGCTAAATGAATTAATGATTTGATAAAATATCTAAATTTCCAATACTAATTGATACTATCTGATATCTTTGATATCTGATACTTTTGGTAATCGTGGTGAACACTTGTTGTCCACCATGATTACCACACTAATTCATTCACTAATCGTTGTTTTTCTTTTTTTTCACTGAGTAATGATCGATAGACGACCACGCATTCCCCCTTATTTTTTTTATTTTTTTGATTCACTATAAAAGAATTGTTATCGCAATCAATTGAGGTGGATTTCATGGTCCAAGAAAACGGTAAAAAAGGTTTCGATTTCCTGGTCCACAAAGATAACGGTAAAAGTTTGTTTAGTGTAGTAGTACATATAGAAAAACAAAGAAAATGCCTTTGCTTATGCTCGTCGGTGCCTCTACGGTTGCACTTTTTAGAAATCAAAAACGCTACCTCGCAAGACAATTCCAAATACAAGTAAGAGCAGATTTTAATAATGGTAGGCACATTTCAGGATGTGTAAGTCGAGTACAAGATGTTATGTCCTCGGACGTCGATTTTCTGATCATTTGGTCCCTCGTCCCCATGGCATGGCAACGTCAGCTGATAAGACATGAAGATGGGAAAGCAACTACTGTATTCGCTCCCATAACTAATTTTTCCATTGAAGAAGTACCCCGTATAATGGAGGAAATAACGGGGATAGCGAAGGAAATCAACCCCAGAGTACAAATATTTCTAATGATCTCTCCTATACAGGATATGTATGAATTCAATAAGAAGAGAATCATCAGAGAATGGGGACCTGATTACGAGCATTTTTGTAGAAATCATCCTGATTTGAACCCAGAAAGGTTGCGTGCTCATGCCATAACGACAGTCCAAAGATTTGAACTTTTAAACACCGATGACTATCAATGGTCACATAAACAAGTTCTCGTAGGGAACGAGATTCTGGATTATCATTATACGGAAGTGCTTAGAATGGATCCTAATAATGCACCTCACAGACGATACATGGCTAAACGTAGCCTTCATCTTCAATCACCTCTTGTGCCCGATGGCTTGCATCCACACAAAAGATTTTTGGAAGCTTTCATGCAAAAATACCAACATTTTTTCGTGATTCGTCGCTCCATCCAAACTCGCATATCATATGGACCTGTACGAAACCGACGGGACGGTAGTGAATCTGTGTCGCCCACATCATCTGAGACTCAACTGGATGCAACAGAAAGAATACTACAGGGGGCTATACGTCCACAGACTTTACCTATGGTAGTGTCTGATCCTGGTCCATCTACAAATTCTCATACGCCTGATCATCGAGCTTTGTTTGATCAAAATGTAAACTCTGTTTCTTATCAAAATGTTCAAACTGCTCCTAACTCATCTAATCGCAGGAGCGATTCTTCTTTACACTATCGTGTACCTCCCTCAGTTCCTACTGTTAGTCCTTTGCTGGTAAATGTTCCTCCTCCTAGATTCAATCATGGGTCTTCATTGGACCCCTATGTAAAAGAAACCATTCGCGCCAGTATTAGATGGGTTATGAGTCAGACAAATTGGGAGGGTAAAAATGAATCCCAAAAAGATTTCATGATTCAAGAATGGCTTAAATTAATACAAGAGGAGAGAGGTACTTCTCGAAGACTCTCTTCTTTGGTAAGATTGAATTGATTAATAAAACTATTGCCATCGACTATAGTATGTATTCTGTTTTCCTGAGAAAGAGAGAATTGTATGATTTGTTTTTGTAAAAGTAAAACTATTATTTGATTTGTATTTTTATAATGGAAAATAGTAACTGCTAAATTTGTCACTTTATTGTTAATGAAAAATTGAACATTAAGATAATGTATTAGTATTATTGTAGTTTAAGTATTACATAAAGAAAGATGTTTTCTTATTTTTCTATGAAATAAATGATAGTATTTTGTAGCTTTAAGGATTGGATTGATGTTCACGTTACACGTAGAAGCGGCTAGAGGAATTTAAATTTAATGTACATAGTCCATTTCATTGTTATTTTGGGTTTTCGACACATGTATTTATTGGAGGGTTCAATTTTTTATGAGGAGGGAGTGAAAGTGTTTTTCCTTCTATTTTCTCCTTCCCTTGTTACGAATCAAGAATCGGAAAAAGATAAACTGTGATTTATCTTGTTTTGGACTTATACTGGAATCATCTATTTATGTTACTATCAGTATATTTTTATAGGAGTATATAATTTATATTATATTACTTGGTATGGTTTTCTTTAGATTTTTCATTAAGTTGTGTTTTTTTCAGTATTATTATTGAATGAAATGAATATTTGTTAAAATCAAAGTTATAAATTTAAAACCTTAAAAACATTCGGTGAATGATAAATTTACTTATTTTTGATGTAACTCTGCCCTGGAAGTGTACCAGGTCAGTATCTAAGCTGTTTTATTAATTATAAGGAAATCATGAATCTCTAATATTATAAGTATATAAAGTCAGTTAGCTATAAAACAATCTTTTCGTGTTTACAGCCGCAAACTACCGATACATCTGTCTGAACATTGCTTCACAACCCCTTCTATATCTCATAGAACTCTTAAGGGGTAAGTGAAGTATTGATAGTGATTTGTAGTGTTACCTGTAATATGGAATATTGGTGAAACAAAAATTAAAATAATATAAAATACTAAACGTGAAATAATCGTATGCATTATTTCAGGTTTCTATTCTAGTTCTAGTTCTATTTTTCAATCGTGGGACGAAAAATTACATCACTTTAATCGTGGGTGTGTCACGAATTTTATGGCCAGACAATCTTACTTACTTGTGTTTTGCGTTAATTAGCTAAGAGCTACTTATGAAAAAACTTGTAATTTCTAGAAAAGTGCGACCAGATGAATCAATGGAATTATTAATAAATTGATTAGAAAGACTATTTAAACAGAATATTTTTAAGATTTAAGTTACTTATTACCGTGTTTAATACGGTGCGATTGTCTGGTGGTCCAAGGAACTTTTTCTTAAATATCATAAATATTGATCATCATTAATACTGTCTTTTCAACTGTATGCCATCAATTAGTATATTCTTCTTTTTCTTTACGTGGACCAATCGCAAACAATGAACAGCAACCTCGACAAATTTTCATCGTCTGTAAACATTGCTTATAGATTTCATCGTCTATAAACATCGTTTATAAATTTCCTCGTCGATAAATTTCAGCGTCGCCAAAATTTAGTCGTCTTGTTATTGTCAAGTTGGCATAATTTTTCCATTGTCTAGTCAAAATCCTCAAGTTGGCATTAATTTTTTCATCGTCCGAGTCAAAAGTGGCATAATTTTTTCACTTCCTAGTCATTTTTTCCCATTGGCAAATTTATCGTCTTATCGTCATCAAGTAATAGGGAGTTGCTGTTCAAAGTTTCATTTGTTATTAGAATTCGTTGCTATTCGGCTGTAGGTTTAATCAATAAATCTACATTTTATACGTCGTCTCACTACTTCCTCCCATACATTGGTTGTGATAACATTTCTCAAATTTATACTGATAGTAGTTAAGTCACTTCCCTTAGCGCGCCGTCTTATCCGATACAGAGCTCGCAGGGGGTCTATATTGGACATGGTTTGAGAGAGAAACGCAGAACCCCAGTTTTTTTGGCAAGCTTTGATGTTCTTTGGCGGCGAATGGTCGGCACCAGGAAGATGTACACTGAAGGCAAAAAAGATACAACGCAGATTTGTTCTGCATTCCAGGTACTGTACCTACTTACATGCGATATTACCAATAAAACTTTTAGGTTATTCTAGTATCGTATCTAATATTGTAAGTTTTCTTTATTTATTTATTAAAAAATTAATAAATGTACCCTAAGGGGAATTGATCACATTACCGGTGTTTGAAACAATTTATTTCAGAAAACCCAGCCGAGTCAAACCCCCCGTGCATCCTCTCCTAACAACACAATATATATAATATAATATATATATATATATATATAATATATATAATATATATAATTATATATATAATATATAATATATAATATATATAATATACCGGTATATAATATAGTATCAATCATATGATTTCGTATGTGCTAGAAGTGACATCACACGTCGCTCCCGCATGTATAATTTTTTTAAGCCTTTTCTAGCCTACCCTGCCTTACATCATAGAATATACCCGAGTCAGGTGTCTAACCCTGTTATGTTTTAAGGTATAGGAAGTTGATTGCCATGGTTTATAACGGCATTGTGGCACACCTACCATGGTTTAGTACCCCAACCCCCCTTTTCTAATGCCCTAGCATGGTATTTTGTAGTTCACGTATGATATTTACCCAATATAGTATCGATTAGTATTAATCATTTACTGCTGGAATCAATTCCCGTGGTTTATGATGTAATCTAATCACTCTATCATTCCTAGTATGAATTAGTACCCCTACCCCCTTTCTAATGACCTATGCAACTTTTTTAATTTTGGAGGGCTTTTGAGCGATAGCTCTGGTTGTTTAGGCTAGTATGTTTTTGAGGTAATGCAGAGTTCGATTTCCCGCTATTGCCGAAGTGGGATAGTTTCAACCTTTGAGGTCTTTTAGAATGCATCAACATCGTTTTATGTGGTCGGCCATACCTTCGTTTTTCAAATAATCAAAGGAAGGGGTGTGTGGTGTGGTGAAACCTATTCAATGAGGGGTATAAGATGCAAATCTATTCAAGGAGTGTTAGGGAGGGGGTTATTCAGCACAACAAATTTCCTGATTCAACACACCAGTTACATCACCACAAAATCAGAACACAATTTTAAAGGCAATAAAATTTTATTTTTATTACTAATTTAATTGAATTTTTTTTTTATTTTTTTTTCTTTACCTTATTTTTAATTAATATTTTTCATAAAATATGGCTTTAAAAAAGATTTAAATAAATATGATTACATATTGTCACTCTAAGAATGGTTTTAGTTGTTTTTTTTTTTTTTGTTACATTGGTTTTTTTCTTTTTGTAAACCATGGTTTTTTATATGATCTAAATAGCTTTCATTAAAAGTATTAAACTGTAAAAGATTTAAATTCAAAACAAAAAACTTTTCCTGATAATATAATTTACTGATATTGCATTATAAGAAATTATTATAAAAGTCTGATATGTTTTAAATTAGTAATAGTTATAGGCAAAAAAACTGAAAAATGTGTTTTTCTTTCTGATGTAAACAGCACTATATTATATATTATATATATATATATTAATATATATATATATATATATATATATATATATATATAATATATATATAACTATAATATATATATACTATATATATATATATAAATATATATTATATATTATATATATAAAATTTAAATATATATAATAAATATATAATATATATATATATATATATATATATATATATATATATATATATATATATATATATATATATATATATATATATATATAAAAAATACTTTCAATTAATCGTCATTGTCAAAATTTACTATAATCATTGTCATCAAAAATTCTTAACGTTGCCATCACACACACACACCCCACACATATATATTAGTATATATAATATTATATATCATATTATATAATATTATATATATATTATATATATCATATATATATAATAGTATTATATTATATTATATAATATTTATATATATATTAAGAAAGAATTTATATAATCTTGACCAAAAGAGATTAAAGCAACTAATTTTGAGTTAAAAGGATTAAAAGATTACCTTTCGCTTTTGTTTGTCTAAAGCTTGTTGCAGCGTGTCAATCTGATTTTGCTTCTGATTTCTTTCCTTCTTCAATTTCTCATTCTGGGAAGGGGGAAAAAAAAATCTTAACAAACTTGTTAAATATTTGACAAGGGAAATCTGAAGGGAAATATAAATCAGTAGAACAAAAAACAAAGAAATCATCATTCCCAAGGTGATTTTTTATTAATAATAGCAATTATGGTGATAATAATGTTTATTATTAATAGAAGTATTACCGTAAAATGGGGGATAAAGAGCCTAGCGGGGTAAAAGTGGTCACCCACACCAGCAAATTTGAAATTAAAAATTTTTTTGTGAAGGAAACCATTTATTTTTCTGAACATGAACTTTTTTTGGTACAATAGTAGTTATATTTCAATACTTTGTATAAAATAATCTAAAAATTAAAAAATAAGAACACTAACTCGAAAAATCATTTCCCCCTTTTCAGGCAAAATTTATGTTTAATTTTGTTAAAAATTTCTAAGGTTTGAGCAAAATAAGATATAGCTAATTGAGATTAAAAAAATAAGCTAAAGACAGAAACAATTTCAAAAGTAGGTGTTTTCATATAAAATAGTCAATTTTCTTTTTTTGTTTTCAAAAGATATAACATTTTCAAGTTGGGGTTGGTTTTTAAAAAGAGCCAACCATGCAGAGGGAAAGGAGCCATGTTTTACTAAAAGAAAATATATATATATATATATATATATATATATATATATATATATATATATATATATATATATATATATATTAAAAAAAATTCACCAACCCTGATACTATGTAATTTATTGACAAGCCCTAGGGTGCTTTGTGGATTTGCATGAGCATGTGCTTTGGTGATTGGTTCTATTGACTTGACTGGGACGGTCTCAATGTGGCTTCTTACTGTCTTTTAATTCCTAATGTTTGAATTGTTAACACCAGTTTAGTATGGTGCTGAAATTGAGCAATTTTAACTGGTCCTATTATTATTATTATTAATACAGCAAACGATCAAACAAAAATATCTCAAACTTACTAAATTCACCAAGAGTAGCCAAAATGAAAAAGGGTTTGATCAAATTTGCAATTTATTTGTAACATCAGTTATCTAACTGTCAAAATTACTTTTCTTAAATGTGGTTTCTCATTAATTAAAAAGAGATAATAAAGTAGTGCCTTAAGCACCTATAAAGAAAACTTGGGTAAACTCTCATGCTGGATTAACTTTTATATGCATATCTGGAACTCATTGACATTTTTTTTTTAAATTTGGATACTTGAAATGTTAAGATTCATTACACATATTTTATATAAAATATTTCAGTTTAGAGAAAACTGTAACACTTCCAGTGGCATGAACAGGAACACGATGAGTACATTGTCTGGCAGCAAATTTGTGCTAAAAAATAATAATAATAATTGACTCATGCTGTAGTAAGAAACCTTGTGAGTAACAAAACAATGATGAAAACTTGATACTATCAAACCAAATTATAAATGAGTCTAGGGTTGTGAAAAAAACGGTTTTTTTTAATGTTTTTTTTTAAAATTACCTCTTTTTATGTAGCTATATTAAAGATGTTTTAAATTATACAGTAGTACCAATACCCCTTCTAGGCCTAAATATTGACTATTAATACGGATTTTATATATACAGTGTATATATATATATATATATATATATATTTATATATATATAACATATATATATATATATATATATATATATATATATATATATATATATATATATCTCTCTATACAATATATATATATATATATATATATATATATATATATATATATATATATATATATATATATATATATATATATATATATCTCTCTCTTCTCTATATGATCAAAAAGGATGAGTATAACCCAGGTGGTTTAAGGGTGTCAGGAGAAAATAGGAATGGTGGGAGGTGATTGGTTTCTGTGAGGAGGGTATGTATTGTAAGATATGCTTTCTTTAAAAACACAAGAGTATATAAATATACTAAAGTTGAGTATGGTGAGATGTTATCAGTGAAAAGTATGATTGATTTTGTGTTGGTGAAGAGATGTTGAAGTATGTATTGGATGTTAATGTTGAAGTTTGAAATCAAAGTTATCAGATCATTATATTAATTCTATAAAATTAAATTCGTGGGGACTCCAGATGGAGAAGTGATACGGAAGGAAGTGGGTAATATGTGAGAAGTTTAGTGAACAAGGTAATAAGGATAAGTATCTAAGGCGCTAGTAAATCAGTTGAATGTGAATTAAGTTGTAAGGAAACTGAATAAATCTGGAAGCAAATGAAGGAAACAATTGTTAGCAGTGCAAAAGTATGTGGGTATTACTTTAAAGTAGGAAGTAAGAATAATAACAGGTGAGTAGTGGAATGAAGAAGTGATGCAAGCGGTTAAAAGTAAAAAAAAGAAGCGTGGTCAATGTACTAAAAGCAAATGATAAAACTCAAAAGAAAGATACTTGGAATTATATAAGGAAGAAAAAAGGAATGCTAAAAGATGCATCGTAAGAGAAAAGAAGAGGTAGACAGTTTGGAAGGAGGAAGAATGAGGACACCTAGGAATAGGAAGCTCTTCTGGAAGAAAGCACGAAAGGTTAAGAATAAAGGGAACCTGCTTAGAATAATGAAAAGGGATGTTTTGTAACTGATGAAATGGATGTGAAGGGAGGTGGAAGAAACACTTTGAAAATCTGTATATCTTAGCATTGGTGGGTAATGATAATGACTGTATGTGAGTTTGATGACTGAAGAGATGAGTATTTTGGGGATAGAGGTTATTACTTAAAGGAGGAAATGGGTAGAGGTAGAAAGTTGAGGTAAATCTACGGTATAGGTGAAATTACCAGTGAAAGTGATCATGAGCAGGCAAGATGGTGATTGATTGGATCTTGAAGTTGTGTAATAAAGCGTTTATAGGAGAATTTATAGTTTGAGGGTTGGAGGAGAGCAGTAATATTACCTTTATATAAGGGTAAGGAGATAAAAGGGAACTCTGGAATTATAGGGGTATTAGTTTATTGAGTGTTGTAAGGGAAGAAGATATACTGGTGTTTTTTAGTTGAAAGAGTGCGTTGAGTGACTGAAGGACTGATTGGTGAGAACAAGGTGCGTTTAGGGTAGTAGAGGATGTGTGTATCAAATCTTTACATTGAAGCAAATGATAGAAAATAAGAGAGAGGAAGAATGAATTGTATTTATTAAGGTTTTATGGATTTACAACAGGAGTATGATAGGTTAATAGGGAAGGTCTATAGCAGGTGTTAGTGATATATAGTGTTGTTGGTAAGCTTTTGAATGGAATCAAAGTATGTATGTGATAGTGAGGCGTGTGTGTAAAGAATAAATGGTCAAAGTGATTGGTTTGAAAGGTATTAATAGCGTGGGTTGAAATAGGGTTGTGTTATGTCTCCTTGGTTATTCAATTTGTACTTATGGATGGGGTTATGAAAGAAAGATTGAAGGGTGGGCGTGACAGAAATGAGTATTAGAGCAGTGGGAGATGAGTGGGTTGCTACCTATTATATACGGATGATTGGTTTTTGTGTGCAGTGGTGAATCTGAAGAGAGTTGAGAGGATTGGTAGAGATTTGGCAGTGGAGTGTGTAAAAGGAGGTTTGAAATGGCGTAGATAAAATCAAGGTTATGGTTGTGAGGTGGGACAGTCCTCAGTGTGATTGTGTTAGATGGTGACAGCTGGAACAAGTGTCTGAGTTTAAATATTAGGAAGTATGTGTTGGATGAGAAGGAACGGATGATGCAGAGTTTATTAGGAAAGTTGTGAATAGCAGAAAAGGTGGCTAGTGCAATTAAATCGTTTGGTGAATGTAAAGGAAGTATTGAGTGTGCTAGGGTCTTACATGTGGGTATGTTGTTATAATATTTATTGTATAGTAGTGAGACTATGGTCTGGAATAAAGAAGTATAGATCTAAGTTCAATGTGTGTTCAGATGGAAAATCTTAGGGGCATGCTAGGTGTGAGAAGAATTATTAAAATGAGGAATGAACATGTTAGAGAGTTGTGTGGTGTGGAAGAAAGGGGTAAACGGGAGAATAAATGAAAGTATGTTTGGATGGCATGTGGAAAAGATGAATGATAGTCGGTTTTAAGCAGATGTAGTGGCGAGTGTGTGAAAACCATTGGCTGAGTCAAAAAAAAAGTCGTTGAATCAATCGCGAATGTCTGAAGGAGAAAAATGTGAGTTTGGTTTGGCAGAGGCGAGAATAAAGGTGCATAATAAGAAATGGCGGGGTTTTGAGAGGGGTATGGTTGTGGCCCACCTGGGTCAAAGGATGAACCCTTACGCCATAGTGAGGGTTCGTCGCAGTCCCGTGAAGCTATAGGGTGAATTTTCAGACTCACACGCAAGGTCAGCACTAATAGGTATAAAAGAGAGGTAAGGCTGGGCTTTCTTTTCGACTTTGTCATATTCTTCTACTGCTTTTCTTTTCTGATGCTTATTTACGCCTGCCACCACAGTCTTGGGAAAAAGGTAAATAGAGAATATATATATATATATATATATATATATATATATATATATATATATATATATATATATATATATATATATATATATATATATATATATATATATATATATATATATATATATATATACTGTATATATATATATATATATATATATATATATATATATATATATATATATATATATATATATATATATATATATATATATATATATATATATATATATATATATATATATATATATATATATATATATATACATATAAATATATATATATATATATATATATATATATATATATATATATATATATATATATATATATATATATATATATATATATAATAATAATAATAATAATAATAATAATCATGTGAAATGTAATAATTATATGCCCTAGAGCACTAATACAACTTTATTAAGTACTAAACTCTACTTTAAATATTGTATACCTCTTTTAACATATTGTATTTACTGTATTTTAATGCTAAATACCCTAAAAAGACTTGATATATATGAAAAAAAAGTAATTTTAAAAAAAAACAAAAAAAAACAAAAAATTTTGGCCTTTGGTCTTTTTTTAAAAAAAAACGTGTTTTTTTTTTAAAAAAAGTCATGAAACAGAGAGTTTTGCTATAGTTTAATTCTCACTTAAGCAAAGTCAAGTGTTGACAGTCAAAATAAGACTAAAATATAAAATAAACGGTAAAAGAAAATTTTTACAACTCGAGAGAGAGAGAGAGAGAGAGAGAGAGAGAGAGAGAGAGAGAGAGAGAGAGAGAGAGAGGAGAGAGAGAGAGAGAGAGAGAGAGAGAGAGAGAGAGAGAGAGAGAGAGAGAGAGAGAGAGAGAGGAGGAGAGAGAGAGAGAGAGAGAGAGAGAGAGAGAGAGAGAGAGGAGAGAGAGAGAGAGAGAGAGAGAGAGAGAGAGAGAGAGAGAGAGAGAGAGAGAGAGAGAGAGAGAGAGAGAGAGAGAGAGAGAGAGAGAGAGAGAGGTTTTTTTTAGAGAGAGAGAGAGAGAGAGAGAGAGAGAGAGAGAGAGAGAGAGAGAGAGAGAGAGAGAGAGAGAGAGAGAGAGAGAGAGAGAGAGAGAGAGAGAGAGAGAGAGAGAGAGAGAGAGAGAGAGAGAGAGAGAGAGAGAGAGAGAGAGAGAGAGAGAGACCTTAACTGATACTTTGATAAAAGATTAAATATTACTTCAGAATATTAAAAACAAATAAACTACAAAACTGAGTTTCAGTTCATCTCCAAAATTTTTAGTGACTGAAGAAGTGAGACCTTGTTTCCATTCTGATGCTTGTAAGGCTAAACAACTCATTTCTTAAGCTTAACTCATTTTGCTGTAAACCAATAAATTAAATAAAATGGATTTAAGAACACTGCAAAGCATTTATATTAATAATAACAATTCTCAAAATAATAAGTAAGTGTCAACCAACGGCAAGTCACAGCTTTCTTGCCAATTTACACATTATATATATATATATATATATATATATATATATATATATATATATATATATATATATATATATATATATATATATATATATATATATATATATACACTCACTATATATATATATATATATATATATATATATATATATATACGTTATAAAGTGGCATATCCGGGGGGGGGGGGCAAAGGGGGCCCGGGCCCCCCAAAAAATTTTTAAAAATTTTTTAAGTATCACATCCATTAATAATATGCAAAGTGCAGGGTTAAATTAAATTAAACGATAAAATTAAAATTAAATTAATTAAAATTAAAATTAGACGATATTAGCAATTCCATAGGTACGGTATTTAGCAGTAAGGAAAAAGTTTAAATATTAAAATATCTCTGGAAACCAGATCCAAAATATATATTTCCTGCTCAGGAGGCAAGGTTGGGAAAGGTATTACAAAGAAAGTGAGCTTGATGAGTGGGTGATTAGGTTTCTCTGATAAAAAAACGCTGGGGTTTATTCTCTCAAATTCTGCGAGTGTTTTGAAACAAAGAGAAGAAGGTAAGGAAAACACCAGGAATTGAGTGCTTTTGTCTCGAGACTGTATTCAAACTTAAAGAAAGCCATTGAATCTTTCAAAAAACACGAGGTAACTAAATATTACAAAGAATCGGTAGAAAAGAGATTTGCTGTAGAAAAGCAGGTTAAAGAAAAAATTGAGAGCACCGACAAACAGATTGATAGTCAGAAGAAAAGGGAGGCCAAAGACTGTAGAAAACGACTAATTCCAATTGTTGAAAATTAAATTGTGGTAAGCAAATGTATCGTTACGTGGAGATCATGTCTCGTGTCAAATTGAACTTTTTTTTACCTATGGGAAACAATGGCAATTTTCGGAGTCTTATAAGATATTGTGCTGTGGCGAATCCGACACAGCAACCTTCGCAGCTACCGCGGATAGCGAGGCGGAGGGTTTCTAAGCCTCCCGTTAGTTCGTTGGTGAAGCTCCAACGTATTACTCGAGCCACCCGCTACAGCTAACACTGAGGTTCGATCTGATATAGTATCGGATTATGTTCGTTGGCCCGCGGTGAATATGCTCCCGTTTGACACCAACCCTTGACAGATTAACCTGCTCCCGCTCTCTTCCCGTTTTTCCTACTTCGACCTCTACGCGAGTGAAGCACCTCGGTGGATTTTTCCTACCGCCCGACTCCTCTAAAACGGACGTGGGTTTAGCCCGTTCCCTTCCCGTTCCCGACTGTCCCTTAAGGGAGTGAAGCACTACGTGGATTTCCCTTCCCGTCCGTTCCCGACCCCGATGAACTTGGCGTGGGTCCGTCTCCGGCCCGACTTCGCTCGACCGCGCCTGTTTCCCTGGGCAAGGGCAACCTCTCGGGGATGTCCCCGTGGATCTAAACGTCCGGACCGGGGCCACTGACTCAGTGAATTCACCCAGCCGGCTGTACCTGTCTCCCTGGTAAGGGCAACTCTCGGGGATGTCCCCAGTGGATCTCAACGCCCGGACCGGGGTCACTGACTCAGTAAAACCACTCGGTCGGCCGCGCCTGTCTCCCTGGCAAGGGCAACTCTTATTAATGGTTCTCACGGCGGTGGGCACCGGGAAGTTTACTAACAAGTAAGTCGCTAAAATGAACAATTTCCCTATTTTGTTGCCTTGATTGACAAGGGCCTTTCTTCCTTAAAGCTATTTCAATATTATCGGGAACAACAAGAAAAGAACAAGACGATTTTCAATTTATAATTTAAGAACATAACTAAATTAATTCTCTCAGTCAATTAGCCGCGAGAATGCGGGAATTCTCAATTAATTAAAACAACAATAAACATAAGAAAACAGCACGGAAGAAGATGGGAGTGCCAGTGATACCCCTGCAATGCCCACCCAAAGTGTCCCCTATGGTGCACGACCCACTGCGATATTGCCGGTTTCTTTTTGCCCAGTTGTGGGACGAAGGTCAGTGTTATCAATTCCGCGGGCAATTTCCGCGGAAGCTAGGCGCTAATGCACGCACTCGTTCTTCCGATATTTGAAAGTTCTTCGATGCTGGAGACCATGTTCTTTCAGAACATTTAAAAACTAGTGGTTGAATGCCATGTATACCAGTTCCACAGTCCAAAATGCTCCAATTCAGTCATTTGCGCATCTCATTCAACGTAATATTGTGCAAAACATTGATTTATTTATTTATTTATTTTTTTTTTTACAGTTGTCACCACCACTCACGGGCAGAGCCCCATTCAGGGAGGGGGTGTTGCATGCTAAAATTTCATCCGCTAGCGTAAATTACGCAGATGAGCACAGACGCAGGCTTTAAAGTGAGGGAGATTATTAAATTCAGCAGGAAACACAGAAGATGGAAGAGAATTCCACAGAACAGAGGTGGCAGGAAAGAAGGAAGCACCGCAGCGAACTAGCCTGGAGTTACCAATATCCACAGATAACTCGTGCGCAGACACAGCACCCCTTGTGCTATGAGGGCGTCGCAAAGGTGGTGGTACGCGAGTGGTAATTTCCCACAAACACCTGCCGCTGCAGTACCTATAGAAAAGAGATAAAGTACCAACATCGCGCCGCAAAGATAGAGAGAGGTTCAAGTGAACTGGAAAGTACAGAACAGTTTATAAGCCTTTTGGCTTTTGACTCGACCCTGTCCAAAAGCCGGGTGAAACCCGAGTTCCCCCTCCCCCAGATATGAGAACAGTACTCCATACAAGGGCGGATGAGACCCTTGTATAGCTGGAGTAACTGAGAAGAGGAAAACATAAATAAAGGTAAATTTTTTTACTGTCCTAGCCGACGAGACAACCAATGTGTCCCATAAGGAAAATCTTAGTTGTGTGCGCGCTATGTTGATATTGATACTCTCACTGACAAAGAAGATTTTTTGTTTCGTCTCAGCAAATGATTTGACGGGAATAAGTCTTGCAAAATTAATTGAAGAAAAAGTAACTGAACTTGGTTTGAATACAAATAATCTAAGAGGACAGGGGTATGACGGTGCAGCAGCAATGAGTGGTGAGTTCAGAAAGTAATAAAGGAAAAATATCACAAAGCTATTTATATTTGCTGCTTTTTGCATTGATTAAATTTATGCCTCACAGACGCTTCTAAAGTTCAGAATACTCGAAATGCAATTGGAATAATATCAGAATGTTGTACATTTTTTCTTGTAAGTGCTAAGAGGACAAAAGTTCTTGAAGAAAAAATAGAACTTATTCCTAAGAGTAGTAAAAAAAGATTCAAAATGTTTGCGAAACTCACTGGTGCCAACAGCATGAATCGGTTTTATAATTTAAAGAGATGATAAACCCGATAATAGCAGCTTTAGAACAAACAAAATGTAAAGTTGGAAATCAGTCAGAAAAAGCTACCTTAATTCTAAACAATGTTTATAGAGCATCTTTTCTGGTTCCCTTTTTTGTTTTAAACAGACTATTAATCTTTCAAAACGATTGCATACACGTTATTGATTTGGTGAGTGCATATAATGAAGTAAATCTAGTTAAATAAAACTAAACTCAAAGCCATCAGAGAAAATGCAACATTAGAATTTAAGTAGATTTTTGAAGAATGTGTAAGCGCATCTGAATCTGAGCTGGGTATTTAAATTGTTGTACGAAGAATTAACAAATACCAAAAATACAGACCCAACATTCGTAGCTACTATCGACCCACAGACTTATTATCGCACATCCATTTTTTATACCATTTTTGGATGATTTAATATCAGTATTAGGAGAGGTTTTTAGATCATAAAGAAATTAGCTATATCTTCCTTGCAAATTTGTCATACCGAAAAGGTGTAATGTGCCATATTTTTTTTTTTTTTTTTTTTTTTTAGTTTAACCACCACTCACGGGCCGAGCCCTTTTCAAGGAGGGGGCAGAAAATAAAACAAGGAAAACCTCACCCAATCCCCAACCTAAGGCAAATCTCTCAGGTGAGCGCAGACGTGGGCTTTAAAGAGAGGAAGATTAAATACAGTGGAAAAACAGGAAGAAGGCAAGGAGTTCAAAGAAACAGAAGTAGCTGGAAAGAAAGAGGCACCACGACGAACAAGTCTGGGGTTCTCAATACTCACGCGAGAGCATGGCACCCTTGTATGCGAGGCAACGCAATGGAGGTGGGAATATGAGCGGCCATCCCGCTGAGGCATCTACGTTGTAGGTCCCTAATAGAAAAGAGATAGTGCGCCAACGTCACGTCGCAGAGATAGAGGGTCAAGAGAGTTTGAAAGTAAGGGGACAGTTTATTAGTCTCTTAGCTTTAGACTCAACCCTATACAATAGAAGGGTGGAGCCAGAGCCCCCCCCAAATGTGAGAAACTAGTACTCCATACAGGGTGAATAAGGCGCTTATATAACTGGAGTAGCTGTGCAGAGGAAAAAAATTCCCGCAACCTGAACAGAACTCCCAGTTTCTTTGAGGCCACCTTAGCAACCATTGAAATATGAGGTTTCCAAGACAATTTATTGTTTATGTTATTCACAGGAGAGACATTAGAGCCGTCGAAGGAAATAGGAAAGTTGGGAGGTGTCTTTGAGAGGGAGATGTAAAAAAGTTGAGTTTTTAAAAGAGTTGAATTTTACAAGGTTGCGGTGACCCCACCGGGAAATCCCATCCAGATCGACAAGGATAGAATCGGAAAGCTGAAGACGAGAAGCAACTATAGATGCAAAAGAGGGAGCAGATTTGAAGTGAGTAGAAGAGTGGAGGGTTGAGTCATCGGCATAAGAGTGAACAGAGTTGGAAGTACAGCTGAGGAGATCCCCCCCGTTTTTTTTTTGGAAAATTGAAAAAAAAAGTTTAGGGAAAATTAAAGTTGGAGATAGAACGAACCTTGCGGAACACCACAATTAACAGTTAAGGAGGAAGAGGTCGCTCCATCAACGAGTGCTGTATAGAGGATCGGAGAGAAAACATAGGACAAAGAGTAAGCAAAGAGAGGAAACCCAAAGGAAGGGAGCTTTAAGAGAGCAAGTGAACGCGTGGCCAAACGCCGGTCAAAAGGGTTTGGATTTGTCAAGCGCACACACGCAAAGACTCCCCATGGTCCTAACGGCAGAAGACCATAAATCAGTTAGATAGGAAAGTATGTCACCAGTTGAGCCTCTGGAGCGACGAAAGACATACTGATGATCTGAAAGAAGGGAATGAGACTCCAGATGATCCAGGAAATTTGAGTTAAGAAGAGTTTCAAAGATTTTAGATAGAATACAAAGTGAGACTATAGGGGCGATAGTTTGAAGTATTCAGAGCGGCTTTACCTTTTTTTCGGGATCGGTTGGACATGTCGCGCTTCCAGCACTGAGGAAAAGTATTAGTATTAAGACATAGAGAGTAGAGTTGAACGAGGACAGGTGCCAGCTCAGAAGCACACTCCCTCAAAACGCGGGGAGGAATGCCATCCAGGCCACTAGCCTTCCTGACGTCCATAGATCTCAGGATCCCATGCACACGATCATGGGTAATCACAGGTAAAGACATGGGAAACCTGACAGGAGAAGGAGTAGGAGGAGGGATGCCGGAATCGTCCAGGGTAGAATTAGATGAAAAAAGGAGGCCGAAGAGATTGGCCTTTTCAGAAGGAGAGTTAGCAACAGAAGCGTCAGAGCGAATAAGGGGAGGAAAGGCAGATGTACAAAAGTTGTTAGAGAAGATAAAAAAAAGTAACATTTTACAAGGAAGATCTCGAAAGCCCAATTGAGGATTTAGTAACGCAGAATGGAATTTATGTTAGTTGAAATGGCATCACAGCCAGGGTTGGCATGAGTGGACCCGACCCAAAAAAACCCACCCAGGTTTTTTTTAAAAAAAAAAACATTTGAAAAAACCCACTATTTTGCCCACTTGGGTTTTTTCAATTTTTTTTTCAGAATAATTGCATATAAAATAGTAAAACAAAAATGTAAATTTTAGAAATTATACTCTTTTACTTAGTGAAATGTTTATAAGCTCATTTTAATTCATTTGTTGAAAGAATATATATATATATATATATATATATATATATATATATATATATATATATATATATATATATATATATATATATATATATATATATTATATATATATAAATATATATTATATCATTATATATATATATATATATATATATATATATATAATATATATATATATATCATTATATATAATATATATATATATATTATATATTATATACTATATATATATTATAAATATATCTATCATTATAATAATAATATAATTATATTAATATAATATATATATATATATTTATATATAATATATATATATATCATTAATACTATGAGTATATATACGGTATATGGTATATATATTGGTATATATATATATATATATATTTATATATATATATATATTATATATATATTATCAATTATATAATGGTATATAATATCGGTATAATGGTATATATATTGGTATATATATATATATATATATATATATAATATATATATATATTATATATTATATATTATCCAAATACCTGAGGTTCCTCTATTTTAGGGGATTTCAATGTAGCATAACACTGAATGGTTGGGGGTCCTCTCATACTGATTTAGTTGGGGAGGAGGCCGAATCATTCAGCATTCTCACCGATCTGGAGCAACTAATTAAAGAACCCCACACTTCCGGATCGTCCTAACCAAATCTTTAAACACACTTGACCTATGTTTCACTACTAGTCCTTCTTCTTAAATACACCACTTTCGCTCCTATCGTAAATCTGACCACAACCTAATATCTCTTAGAATTTTAATACTTTAATCTCCACAAGTCATCCGCCCTACTGCGTTTTTTCTGGCAACTTTGATCGGGCCGATTGGGGGGCCTTGGGTTGCTTCTACGCTAACTATAAATGGAATGACTGCTTTGTCTCTGGTGAGGCTTCGACTTCTGCCGATAAAATGGGAGCTGTAATCGTTGATGGGATGAGCAGGTTCCATTCCTTCTTCGACTAATCTTTCTCTCCTCATAATCCATGGTTCGACCGTGCTTGTTCTCTGGCCATTCAGGCTAGAGACAGTGCGGTATCGGGAGTGGAAAAATTCCCGTTCTTATATCACTCTTGCTAATTTTCCTTCTGCTAGAAATCGTGGCAGGGATACTCTTCGACGAGCAAAGCGCGCTTTTTCATCAAACGAAGGTGCGCTAACCTCCTTTGTTTCTCCTACTGACAAATTCTTCTGGCCTCTTGCCAAAAATCTCTAACAACTTCTGTAATCTGTCTTTTCTCCTCTATTCGCTCTGATGGTTGCTGTTGCTAATTCTCGCAACTGACAAGGCCAATCTCTTCGGCCTCCTATTTACCTCTAACTCAACGACGATTCTGGCCTTCCTCATCCTCCTCCTTCTCCTCTCAGGTGTCCTAAGCCTTTGCTTGTGATTACATTCGATCGGGTGCAAGGCTCCTGAAATCTACGAACGTTAGGAAGGCGGTGGCCGGATGGCAATCCTCCCCGAGTTTTGAGGGAGGGCGCTTCGGGGCTATCCCGCCCCTCGTTCCAACTATAATTCTCTATGTCTCAATACTAAAACTTTCCCTCAGTGTTGGAAGCACGCACATGTCCAACCTATTCCGAAAAAAGGAAGCCGCTCTGATCCTTCTAACTATCGCCCTATAGCTCTTACTTGTATTCTATCTAAGATCTTTGAAACTCTTCTCAACTCTCATTTCTTAGATCCATCTGGAATCTCATTCACGTCTTTCCGATCATCCAGCATGGCTTTTGGCGCTCGAGTTCTACTGGCGATTTACTTTTCTATCTTACTGATTTATGGTTTTTCCGCCCTTAGGAACTACGGGGAGACTTGCGTGGTGGCGCTTGACATATCCAAAGCATTTGACCGGGTATGGCACGCGTCACTGCTCTCCAAGCTCCCCTCCTTTGGGTTTCCTCCTTCTCTTTGGCTTACTTATGTCTAGTTTTCTTTCAAATCGCTCAATATCGGCTGTTGTTGATGGGGCGACTTCTTCTTCCTTTTCTGTCAATAATGGTGTTCATCAGGGCTCTGTCTTATCTCCTACTTTATTCCTAATTTTCATTAATGATCTTCTCACCTGCACATCTAACTCTATTCACTCATATGCCGATGACTCGACCCTTCATTCTTCAACTCATTTCAATTCTGCTACTTCTTTTATTACTAGATTGCCTCTCGTTTTTATTTTATTATTATATTCTCGCTGATCTTTTGATAGAATTTTTCCGGGTGGGTCGTCTGAACCTTGTGGAATTCAATTCTTTAAAACCACTCAACTTAATACAAATCTCCCTTTCTAAGACACCTTCTAACTTTCCTATCTCTTTCGACGGTTCTCTCGTCTCTCCTGTTGACAATATAAACATCCTTGGCCTTAACATAAACAAAAAAATGTCTTGGAAACCTCACATCACAACGGTTGTAGGGCGCCCTCAAAGAAACTGGGAGTTCTGTTTAAGCTTGCGAGACTTTTTTTTCCTCTTCTCAGTTGCTCCAGCTATACAAGGGCCTCATCCGCCCTTGTATGGAGTACTGCTCTCATATCTGGGGGGGCTCTGGTTTCACCCCGCTTTTGGATAGGGTCGAGTCAAAGGCCAAAAAGACTTATAAACTGTTCCGTACTTTCCCCAAGTTCTCTTGACCCTCTATCTTTTTGCGCGGCGATGTTGGTGCTTTATCTCTTTTTTCTATAGGTACCGAGCGCCAGGTGCTCGAGGGAGCTTTCCACTCGCGTGCCGCTCCACCTTACGTCGCCCCTCGTAGAACTAGGGGTGCTGTGTCTGCACATGAGTTTTGTGTTGAATGTAGGTAACTCCAGGCTAGTTCGCTGCGGTGCTTCCTTCTTTCCTGGCACCTCTGTTTGTGGAATTCTCTTTCATCTTCTATGTTTCCTGCCCTTGAATTTAATCTCCCGCCACTTTAAAAGCTGC
>JABUQX010011582.1:5000-17500 GCA_015478945.1 Trachelipus rathkii | reverse complement strand
TTTCAGAATAATTGCATGTAAAAATAATAAAACAAAAATGAAAATATTAGAAATTATACTCTTTTACTTAGTGAAATGTTTATAAGCTCATTTTAATTCATTTGTTGAAAGAATAATATATATAATATATATATTATAATATATATATATATATATATATATATATATATATATATATATATATATATATATATATATATATATTATATATATATATAGTCAGACGGGGTAAAAAAGAACAAAAATCTTTAACTTTTGTTTTTCTCCTCATACACTTGACATATAGAAATGCTATGGTATACATGTTATAGAGGTTGGTATTAGTGAAGGTATGGAATAGGTATTAAAATTTTTTTTTTTTTTTTTTCTTAAAATCCAAAAAACAAGATTTTTTTTACCCCATTTCAAGTTGTAAAATGGGGTAAAAAAAAACAAAACATGGGGTAAAAAAAAAATTACTTTCTAAGCTACTTTCAATGCTTCTAGCCGTTTTACTGAGTGCTCATGTACTTTCCTGAGTGTTTTTCACCCATACCCCTTTTGTTCTAGTTCTTCTATGTACTTTCATGAGCATTTTTCTCCCTACCCCCCTTTGTTCTAGCCTCGTCATCATTCAGCTACTTTCCAACTTTTATGTACTTTCATGAGCATTCTATGCTCTGACGTCATCACTCAGCTACTTTCCATATTTCCAGCTACTTTCCAAACTACTTTCAATGCTTCTAGCTGTTTTCCTGAGTGCTTATGTACTTTCCTAATCATTTTTCACCCCTACCCCCCCTTTGTTCTAGCTATTCTATGTACTTTCATGTGTTTTTCTCCGTACCCCCTTTGTTCTAGCCACCTCATCATCATTCAGCTACTTTCCAACTTTTATGTACTTTCATGAGCATTCTATGCTATGACGTCATCACTCAGCTACTTTCCATATTTTCAGTTACTTTCCAAATTTCCAGCTACTTTCCAAACTACTTTCAATGCTTCTAGCTGTTTTCCTGAGTGCTCATGTACTTTCCTGAGTGCTCATGTACTTTCCTGAGCGTTTTTCACCCCTACCCCCCTTTGTTCTAGCTCTTCTATGTACTTTCAGACCCTACCCCCTTTGTTCTAGCCTCGTCATAACTCAGCTACTTTCCAAGCTACTTTCCAAGCTACTTCCCAACTTTCATGAACTTTCCTGAGCCTTCTATGCTATAACGTCATCACTCAGCTACTTTCCAAAGCTTTACAGAGCTACTTTCCATGTTAATAATAACACATCCAGGTTAAAAAAACCTGTTTTTTTTTTACCCCATTTTGGAAAATTTGATGGGGTAAAAAAAATTTTTTTTTTTAGAGGACATAAAATAATTTTTAAAAAAAATTATTAGTTTGCCCAAGTTCCTCCATCAATATGTAGTAACTACCCAAAAAAAATTTTTTAAAAATGTAATACATTTGAAATGGTAGCAAAAGTTGTAAAAACTGTAAAAAAGTTTTGCAGCCATTTTTTAACTGGGGTTCGACATTTGTTATCGCTGATTACTGTCAATTTAGAGCAGCCCATTTTCTTTTGGCATTTTTATAGATAATAAAGAGGGCTACCAGAATAGCCCATAAAATTCAAAAAAATATTTTCAGGAAAGGGGGGAGGGGTTTTGTTTTTTTTTACCCCACCAACCTCAGAAACTTTTTTTTACCCCGCCTGACTATATATATATATATAGTCAGATGGGGTAAAAAAAGTTTCTGAGGTTGGTGGGGTAAAAAAAAACAAAACCCCTCCCCCCTTTCCTGATAATATTTTTTTGAATTTTATGGGCTATTCTGGTAGCCCTCTTTATTATCTATAAAAATGCCAAAAGAAAATGGGCTGCTCTAAATTGACAGTAATCAGCGATAACAAATGTCGAACCCCAGTTAAAAAATGGCTGCAAAACTTTTTTACAGTTTTTACAACTTTTGCTACCATTTCAAATGTATTACATTTTAAAAAAAATTTTTTTTTTGGTAGTTACTACATATTGATGGAGGAACTTGGGCAAACTAATAATTTTTTTTTAAAATTATTTTATGTCCTCTAAAAAAAAAATTTTTTTTTACCCCATCAAATTTTCCAAAATGGGGTAAAAAAAAGTTTTTTTTTAACCTGGATGTGTTATTATTAACATGGAAAGTAGCTCTGTAAAGCTCTGGAAAGTAGCTGAGTGATGATGTTATAGCATAGAAGGCTCAGGAAAGTTCATGAAAGTTGGGAAGTAGCCTGGAAAGTAGCTGAAAGTAGCTGAGTTATGACGAGGCTAGAACAAAGGGGGTAGGGTCTGAAAGTACATAGAAGAGCTAGAACAAAGGGGGTAGGGGTGAAAAACGCTCAGGAAAGTACATGAGCACTCAGGAAAGTACATGAGCACTCAGAAAAACAGCTAGAAGCATTGAAAGTAGTTTGGAAAGTAGCTGGAAATTTGGAAAGTAGCTTTGGAAAGTAACTGAAAATATGGAAAGTAGCTGAGTGATGACGTCATAGCATAGAATGCTCATGAAAGTACATAAAAGTTGGAAAGTGGCTTGGAAAGTAGCTGAATGATGATGAGGTGGCTAGAACAAAGGGGGTACGGAGAAAAACACATGAAAGTACATAGAAGAGCTAGAACAAAGGGGGGTAGGGGTGAAAAATGATTAGGAAAGTACATGAGCACTCAGGAAAACAGCTAGAAGCATTGAAAGTAGTTTGGAAAGTAGCTGGAAATATGGAAAGTAGCTGGAAATATGGAAAGTAGCTGTGGAAAGTAGCGCATAGAATGCTCATGAAAGTACATAAAAGTTGGAAAGTAGCTTGGAAAGTAGCTGAATGATGATGAGGCTAGAACAAAGGGGCGTAGGGAGAAAAATGCTCATGAAAGTACATAGAAGAACTAGAACAAAGGGGGTATGGGTGAAAAACACTCAGGAAAGTACATGAGCACTCAGTAAAACGGCTAGAAGCATTGAAAGTAGCTGAAAGTAGCTTAGAAAGTAATATTTTTTTTTACCCCTTGTTTTGTTTTTTTTTACCCCATTTTACAACTCAAAACGGGGTAAAAAAAAATCTTGTTTTTTGGATTTTTAAGAAAAAAAAAAAAAAAAAATTTTAATACCTATTCCATACCTTCACTAATACCAACCTCTATAACATGTATACCATAGCATTTCTATATGTCAAGTGTATGAGGAGAAAAACAAAAGTTAAAGATTTTTGTTTTTTTTTACCCCGTATATATATATATATATATATATATATATATATATATATATAATATATTATATATATTATATATATATATATATATATATATATATATATATATATATAATATATATATATATATATATATATATAATATGGCCCGTGTCCAAAAGTGGATCCTGATATGATTTCTTCGAGATGGTGAGGAGTAACCAGGTCTTAAGGTTTGTATCATTTCAACAAAGTACTTCAATTCAACACTTAAAAAAAACTGATATTTTTTGGTCAAGAATTTCTTTTTGTGCAGTTGTCATTTTAATGGTATATTTAGACAATTTCTTTTGAGTTTCTGATGTGTCAGATACAGATAACCATGTTTTCATTGTTGAATGTCTTGCAGCCATCGAAAATTAGATGAATCCCTTTCTTCTACATCTGTAAGATCCATACTTTCAACGATTGTATTAGCACTTGATTCACTAGATCTTCCAGAATATGACAAGCGCTTACAAGATTTTTTCCAATCCACTTTTATTCTTTCAATTTTATTGCTAATTGTATCACTGTAATATTTACATTTTACTTTGCTGGTGCCTTAGACATTCAGAACTTCAGTTCATTCATTTCCTAGTTTTCATCTGGATTCCAGAGTCTTTGGCATTACTGTTATAATCAAACTTATAATAACTTAACAAAATTGAAAACAAACAATTAAATTAGTATGAAATTGCATTTATTGCTGAAAAGGAAAGGAAAAATGAAAAAAAACCCAATTTCCCCCGGGTTTTTTCGGGTTTTAGATGAAAAAAAACGAAAAAACCCGGGCCCACTGGGCTTTTTCAAAAAAGTGGTTTTTTTGCCAACCCTGATCACAGCACAGATTGTCCAAAAACAGCATTAGATGAACTAGTTTCTTGTTCACAGTCACAATTTACAAATATTTACATCTTGTTTCAAATACTAGCAATTTTACCCTTTTGTACTGCTTCAGTAGAAAGAAACTTTTCTACATTAAGGGCCGTATTTATATACTGGCCTTTTCTCTTCCTTTCGTCAAGTGTCCCTTCAGAATCCTCCCTTAACGTAAATTCAAATTTATGAACGATCCTTGAGAAATATTTTATGTAAGGAACCCTTGACGTCGCAAAATACTTAGCGAAATCTCTTCCTTAGTCAAGGTAGCTCTGAACCAACCTTGAACTATCTTAAGATTTTGTTTTCCAAGTGGCAGCCATCTTGTTTTTTTTATTGTACAATTTGTCGCTATTATTATTTAATTTATATCATTTGTGGCATTTATTATGTAAATGATTTTGTCAAATATATACTTTCGTGTAAGAAAATTACCCAAAAACACATAATTAGGCTCACACAGAGAAATAGGCAGCGTGCAACTTGCGACCGGGTCCTAACTTTAGTGTAAGGAGCAGATGATATTTTTATAATTTATCATAATTTCGTAGCTAGGCTACGTTCAGCCTACGGCTATGCCAATCAAAGCAACTGGAACTAATAAATGTGAAGCAACACATCTTCAATTCTCATAGTATTTTTAAACGCGTTTAGATTATTTCATTAATTTCTTTTTCTTTTTAATATTTCTATACATTTATAATATTAATATATAATATACTTTTATTTTGTTCTAGTTTCATTTATTTTGTGTTCATTGGTTAATGGTCTCTGATGTCATGAAATATGATGACATTTTTCCTTGAAAACGGTCTTGGATAAGTAGCTCCCGAATAAAGGAAAGGGTGGTTTATAAATAGCAAATTTTTTTTAAGATTCTTATGCAGTGGAGGAATGCTTATCTGAGGCTACCTTTACGGAAAGTCAAGACGTTTTTCAAAGTTGATTCATAAATATGGGCCTAAGACTTCTGAAAACCTACTTGAGAAATACTATTGGAGATGAAAGACTTACTGGACTTGCCCTCCTCTACATCGTACATCGAAATATTGACATAAAAACTGAAGATGTTATCTCGGATTTTGCTACAGTCCTCATACCTGGCAATTAAAGTTAACATCAGGTAAGATGATTTTTGAAATTTATATAAATTATTCCCATTTTTTCTTAGAAATTTAATATTTGGTCCTTCCACTTTATATATATATATATATATATATATATATATATATATATAATATATAAATATATATATATATATATATATATACTATATATGTTTTATATATATTATATCTTTGTATATTATATATATATATATATATAGGGTTGTGAAAAAAATGGTTTTTTTTAATTTGTTTTTTTTTTTGAAAAAAATGGTTTTTTTTAAAACAATGTTTTTTTTTTTTAAATTTTTTTTGTTTTTTTTTAAATTACCTCTTTTTATGTATATTAAAGATGTTTTAAATTACCAAAACCCCTTCTAGGCCTAAATATTGACTATTAATACGGATTTTATATATACAGTGTATATAGCCTATATATATATATATATATATATATTATATTATATATAAATAATATATATATATATATATATATATATATATATATATATATTTATATATATATATCCTATACTACATATATATATATATATCAATAAAAAGGGATGGTAATAAACAGGTGGTTTTGGGGTGTCGGGAAGAAATGAGAATGGTAGGAAGGTGATTGATTTCCTGGTGAGGAGAGAGGTATGTGGTGTAAGTAATACCTTTTCTTTAAAAACACAAGATATAACCATAAGTATACTAGAGTTGGTGTAGGTAGAGAATTGGTATCGAAGTGAAAAGTAAATGATTGATTTTGTGTTGGTGAAAGGAGGAGATGTTGAAGTATATGTTGGATGTTAAATCAGTGAATATGTTTAGAAAATGGGATTATGCGGATTCATTTATGTTGTTCTAATGTAAAATTAAGTTAAGTCGGGACTTGGATGAGAAGGAAGGTGATACGGCAAGGAAGAGGGTAAATTGAAGAGTGAGAAGTTTTAGTGACAAGGTAATAAAGGATAAGTATGTAAAAAAACGCTCGCAAGTAAATCAGTTGAATGTTGAACAAGCTGAAACTAAATAAATCTGGAAGCAAATGAATTAAGCAGTGGCAAAAGAAGTATGTGGGGTGTGCTAAAGTAGGAAGTAGAATGTTAACAGTGAGTGGTGAATGAAGAGGTGGATGCAACGGTTAAAAGTAAAAACAAAAGCCGTGGTTGAATGAACTAAAAGCAAATGATGAAGTTTCAAAAAGAAAGATGCTTGGAATTGTATAAGGATGGAAAACAAGAAATGCTATATGTATTGTTTTTGGAAACAAAAGAAGAAGGTAAATGAAAACACCAGGAAAGGAGGATGAATGGGGGACATACAAGGGAATTAGGAAGCTCTTCTGGAAGGAAGCGCGAAAGGTTAAAAATTAGAATAAGGGGAACAGAATAATGAATAGGGATGGTGTTTTTGTAACTGGGATGAAATGGATGTGATGGGAGTGTGGAAAGAACACTTCGGAAATCTATAACATTGGCAAAAATGAAGAGGTGATAGTGACTGTGTGTGGGTTTTGATGGTGCAAGAAGAATAAGGTTTTTGGGGAGAGGTTTATTAGCAAGAAGAGGAAATAGTAGGTGAGATAAGTTGAAGAATGGTAAATCTGCAGGTATACATGAAATTACTGGTTGAATGATCAAGAAACGGAGGCAACGATGTTGATTAATTTGGTCTTGAGTTGTGTAATAAAGGCGTTTTATGGTTAGGGTACAGTTTTCGAGGGATTGGAGGAGAGCAGTAAATAGTACTTACATAAGGGTAAGGGAGATAAAGGGAAACTGTAGGAAATTATAGGGTATAATTTAGTTTATTGAGTGGTTGTAAGGTGAAGATATAAGCTGGTGTTTTGGTCGAAAGAGTGGGCCAAGACAAGTGACTGAAGGACTGAATTGGTGAAGAACAAGGTGCGTTTTAGGAGTGGTAGAAGATGTGTGGGATCAAATCTTTTACATTGAAGCAAATGATAAGAGAAAATGAGGGAGAGGAAGAATAAATTGTATTTAGGTTTTATGGATTTGCAACAGGGGTTTGACAGGGTTAATAGGGTAGGTCTATGGCAGGTGTTAGTGATATAGGTATAGTGTTGGTGATAGGCTTCTGAATGGAATCAAAAGTATGTATGACGATAGGGAAGCGTGTGTAAAAATGGTGTCTAAAGTGATTGGTTTAGTATTAATAGCAGAGTGAGGCAGGGTTGTGTTATGTCTCCTTGGTTATTCAATTTGTATATATATATATGGATGGGGTTATGAAAGAATTGAAGGTGGGCGTGACAGGAAATGGTGTTAGACATGATGGAAGATGAGTGGGGGAAAAAGGTTTTTTTTTTGGGGGCCCCCCCTAAAACCTATTTTTAAATTTAATGCGCATGATTTGGTTTTGTGTGGCGAATCTGAAGAGTTTGAGAGGATTGGTAGAGAGATTTGGCAGAGTGTGTAAAAGGAGGGGTTTGAAAGTAAACGTAGATAAGAGTAAGGTTATGGTTGTGAGTGAGGACAGTCCTCAGTGTGAAGTTATGTTAGATGGTGAGCAGCTGGAACAAGTGTCTGAGTTTAAAATATTTAGGGTATATGTTTAATAAGAAAGGAACGGATGTTTGCAGTTTAGTACTAAAGTTTGGTGAATGGCAGGAGGTGGCTTGTGCAATTAAATCGTTTGAGTGAAGTAAAGGGAATAAGTCTTTAGTGCGCTAGGGTCTTACATGAAGGTATGTTTGTTACCTGTGTTATTGCCTAGTAGTGAGACTAATGGTTGGAATAAGAAGGTATAGATCTAAATTGCAATGTGTTCAGATGGACAATTTAAGGGGGCATGCTGGTGTGAGAAGAATTGATAAAATGAGGAATTAAAACATATTAGAGAGTTGTGTGGTTTGAAGAAAGGGGTAAACGAGGGAATAAATGAAAGTATGTTGAGATGGTTTGGATCATGTGGAAAGGATGAATGAATGTCGGTTTTTAAGTGGATGTATAGTGGCGAGTGTGGTTGAAAACCGACTGGCTGGGAGATCGAAAAAGTGGATTGAATCAGTAAACGAATGTCTGAAGGACAGAAAAGTGAGTTTTACAGAGGCGAGAATAAGGGGGAAAATAGAGAGAATGGCGGGTTTTTGTGAGGGGGTATGGTTTGTGGGCCTCACCTTGGTCAAGGTTTGGATGAACCCTTACACTGACAATTTACCATAGTGAGGGTCCGTCGCAGTCCCGTGAGCTATAGGGTGGATTTTTCTGTGACTGCGACGAGTCCTTACTAATTAATGGAACAGAGGGGGGGTAAGGCTGGGCTTTCTTTTCGACTTTGTCAATATTCTTCCTACCTGCTTTTCTTTCTGATGCTTGTTAACGCACCTTAACCACCAGTCTTGGGGAACGAAAAAGGTTAGGTGAAGAATATAATCTATATATATATATATATATAATATATATATATATATATATATATATATATATATATAATTATATATATATATATATATATATATATATATATATATATGTATATATATATATATATTACTATATATATATATATATATATATATATATTATATATAATATATATATATATATATATATATATATATTATATATATATATATATATATATATATATTTATATATATATATATATATATATATATATATATATATATATATATATATTTATATTTTTTCAAAAGATATTTTATATATAATAATAATAATAATAATATCGATCAGTGAAATGTAATAATTATATGCCCTAGAGCAACTAATAACTTTGTTAAGTTTTCAAACTCTACTTTGATATATTATATACCTCTTTTTAACATATTTGTACTTTACCTTTTTAATGCTAAATACGCACTAAAAGCCAAGACTTGATAAATGTATGAAATAAGTAATTTAAAAAAAAAAAAAAACAAACCAAAATTTTTGCCTTTGTTTTTTTTTTTTTTTAAAAAACGACTCACACCCATTTTACACTCTTTCCCTACACATACACAATATTTATTATATATTATATATTATATGTTGATATATATATATATATATATATATATATATATATATATATATATATAATAGCGTCGAGCAGGGTGACTTGGACCACTTTAGGTATAATCTGTCTCCCGACTTTCCCCTAATGCACTTTTTGGAATTTTTTTCTTTTTTGAAAATCCCAGGCCCTATAGTAGGTCATAAGCACACAAAAATATAATTGTAATTCTAATAATAATAGTTTTTATTAAAGTTCTGAATAATGCTCAGTCACCCCCACCTTGGAGGGGTGAATCAGACCACCATTGAGGGGTGAATCGGACCATCTGTTTAAATTCCTCTTTTACATATAAATTCAATTTTATATTTTAATTTTTACTTAATATATATAAGTAATTATCATATTAAAATTCGTAACAAGTAATAAAAATGTCAATAATGATGCATAAAATAAAAATAAAAATAAGGTGGTCCGATTCACCCCTCTCCGCTCAAAAATTTTGAAACTTTTTGAGTTCGTATTTTTATATAAATTTCATTTTTTATTTTAATTTTTACTTAATATAAGTAATTATTTATTATATTCAAATTAATTATATGTAATAAAAATGTCAATAATAATACGAAAAACAATGGTGGTCCGATTCACCCCATCAATTTTTACGGCGGGGTGAATCGGACCAAGTTAGGCCCCGTGATTTTGCCACTAATACTGTTTGGATCAAAAATTTACTTTGCCAGTTTAAAGCTAACATACTCGAGTGTATACACTGAAAAAATAATTAAAATCCATCCACAATTTTTCATTTTATAACGGTTAAAAAAACTCTTTTTTCAAAAGTGAAATTCTATTGAAGGGCATTTTGTACCCTAATTTATGACATTTTTTAAAAATATAAAAACTTTCTAGAATTAAAGATGATCTAAATAAAACTTAAAGTACTATCCCGTGGCTATTAAATGAGTGAAAATTTTTTTTTTTTATTATTATTTTTATATGATAATGAGAAGAGGTATAGGAAAGGTACCTCAAGATAAAGGAGTTCCAAAGGAGGAAAAATAGGAAAAAAATATATTTTGTTTTGTTTAAGTGACATATTAGTTTAGTAGCGTCAATACAAGGATTGAAGGGTGGGGAGGAATGAGACGGATTAATCATCCAGGTTAGTTGTTATAACCGGTGGGGAGGTTGAAGTGCTCTTGCCAGAAATTGTAGAGGATGATAAGGAAGATGAAGACAATGATGACGAGGATGACTCTTTGTTTGAGGGTTTCACCATAGATGAGGAAAAATTGAAAAGGATTAAAGAAAAATTTAAAGGACTAGTAAAAGCACAGGAAAGGATAAATTTGAGTATAAGAGAGTTTGAAGATAAATCATTGAAGAAATCATTTTATCTGGACGTGGAGGAGAGTTATGAAGAATTGGAGAGTATAGAGAAAAATGAAGAAGAGGAGGAGATTAATGAATATTTGCTATGGGACACCTCAGACTTGATAGAAGAAGCGTACTGGCGCTGGGAGTCAACACAAGCTCCCCCTGTGGGGTTAAGAGATTCTCTTCCCACAGATAAAACATTTGAAAACCGTGTGCAAGTTTATTCGACGCCTGTGATCGGCTTGCCGATTACAGAAACAGAAGAACAAATTCTTGAAAGTGAGTTATCCTTTGAGGGGTTTGAGGTTGAAGAGAATCCAGTGAGAGATCCCATAAGGGAAAATCGACCGTATACACGATCGCGAGGGACTTGTCAAGAGTTGCCAATTGTGTTCCCTTATTTAATAGAGCGTCGGCGGAAAAAAATGGTTGACAAGTGAAAAAACAAAAAAAGAAAAAAAAAAAAAAAAAAAAAAAAGGCTAGAAAAGAAAAGTTGGTAGTCGAAAAAAAACGTAATTAAAATTTTTCAATGAGATATGACAAAAGTAAGAAAGTGGAAAAAGAAAAGTTGGTAGTTGAGAAAAACGTAATTAACTTGTTAAAACAAAATAATATAATTTAATAAAATCTAAATAACTGAAAATAAATAAAATATATTAATTAAAATGTAAAATAACAAACACTTGGGAAAACATTTTTTTGGGGAAAACATTTAATACGTAAAAGGAAATGTAAAATAAAATATAATAAAAAAAATAACAAAGTTTAAAATAAAGTTTATAAATCAAGTAAAATATATTAATTTTGGGTTTTTGTTTTTTCTTTTTCAGATCCTGGTAATCGGACACTCGTGGGTGAGGGATATGGAGGAGGCTTTTACCCCTGAGTTGTTACCGGGGACCACCGTGGCGTTTAAATCGTTTCCGGGGGCGAATCTGGAGTATTTACAGCAGCATATTCAATATTTTTTAAAAAATCAGTATACACATATGTTGGTTTTTGTGATAATTCCGGAGGCCTACCCGCGAGTCCGGCTACCTAATCCACCAGGGGTGACCGGGTATTACATGGTTAATACCGGTAACCTCCAGTTCACTGCGGCGGATTTTGCCCGCCGTTTTTCCAGTTTCTCCGAAAGGTGTGCGGAGATAGATCCAGGTATGCGGGTTATACTGGCCATCCCACCATTTTTGGATCTCGTTTACTACAATAACATAAGGGTGGCGGAAATTCCTCAGGGGGTACAAGATCATTATAATCAGGCGCTGGAATATACTGATCGGGTGTTACATCTACAGGCCAAGAGAATGCACCTACAAATAAGAACATTACGCAAGGCTGAGATCCAGTGGCACAACAAGGCCTCTTATCCAGTCATATATGCTGCCTCTGACTTGGGTGATGATCAGAAAGAGAATATAAGAAGGTTCTTGAACTCGGAAGTATACACGCTTGGAGATCAGGGTTTCTTGCGAGACGGGCTCCATCCATCTAGGGCCCTTTGTAGGCAATATTTCCGTAAGTTGAGAGGGGCTGAAGTATTCATGGATAGTCCACGAAACCAGGCTCCCACCAGAGAGATAGTGGCTTCCCGAGAAAATGCTAGAGGATTGCGAAGAAGTAGAAGTACAGTAGAAGTAGAAGAAGTAGGGAGTGTTCCCATAGAAGTAGAGGTAGTTAGTGCCCCAGTAGACGTAGAAGAAGTAGTTAGTGCTCAAGTAGAGGTAGAGGAAGTGGAAGAAGTAGAAGAGGTGGTAGAAGAAGTAGAAGTAGTGAGTGAAGTTGTAGGTGAAGAGATGACTGAACAACCAGCGGTATCGGGGGCTCAGTCTTTGGGGAGTCAGTTGCGTGGTGCATCAGTTACTCCACCATCCGGTCTTGATGTTCGGCGAGAGGAAACCCCAGTGGAGTCCGAACGCCGAAC
>JABUQX010011581.1:47500-62693 GCA_015478945.1 Trachelipus rathkii | reverse complement strand
AGAGGATTTATAATTACGATAAACAGCAGAAATAATATAACTGAACCTTATAAAGTTCCTTGTAAAACGATATGAATTTAACAATAATAATAATAATAATAATAATGAAGTGATAATAATAATACTAGATAAATAGATAATATAATAATAATCCTAATAATATTAATAATAATATAATCAATAAATAATAAATAGATAATACTTAATCATCAATAATGATACGGTGGATATGAGGATACGCGTATCTTCACTCGTGGAAATGATAATAAATAATGATTATGAGGTGACGATATGACTCTGTGTCTCTCTCGGGGTCGCAGCGATCTAGTGGACTAGATATAATACGTATGGGACACGTCAAGTATGAATAATGGCTTATTATGAGATATTTGATAGTTCGAGTCTCGGGATGATCGCGTAGGAGTACGGATTTCTGTACGACGTCGACATGTTAGTAGGATAAATATGAGGGTAGAGGCATACAACCGAGTCTGCAGTGACCGATCGAACGATGTATGTGCAGAGCCATGAGTAGTAGACATCATGATCAGTATTTAAGTGATGAGCTAGTGTAGAAGCCATGGTATGTATAGTGAATAGGCGATTAGGATATAGGACGTTCTTATGCATGGAGCGTGAGACTTATAGAGAGATGTTCGCGGAAGTCGTACGCAGTAGTTCTCACTCTGCGCGCACGGGTTATTATATGGGGGTATAGTAACGCGTGTACAAGGAGACATGCAGCAGTTATGAGTACCATGAACGTGGTACGGTAGACAAGATACGATAATAATAATATATATAAATAATATATAATGAGATTAATAATAATAATATTAATAATCAAATATAATAATAAATAATAAATATAATCATATAATAATAATATTAATAAATAATATATAATCATAATAATAATTAATATAATAGGTTAATAAATATAAGATAATAAATATAATATGATAATCTAATTTAATAATAATAATAAGTAATTAATTAAAAATATTAAATAAATATAAAATAATTAATAATCAAAGAAAAGTACTCCCATATCAATATAATAATAAATAATAAAATAATAAATAATAATTAAATACACTACTATTAACTTAAACTACTATCTATACTGGACTACTACCCTTGATCAACTACTATAGCTACTTCATTCACTATAGCTACTACTATCAAATCACTAATAATAATAATTAATAATTATTGATAATAATAGATATAATAATAATCAATATAATCAATTAATAATAATATAATTAAAATAATGATAGATAGTTATAATAATAATAATAATACAATGCTATTACTATAACCACATCAAATTCAACTACTACTTATACTAATAAAATAATAATACGTAATCAAATCAAAATCAAAATCAAAAAATATATTTATTTCAGTGATAAGTAGTTTTACAGTTCTTTTTCATCCTTTGAAGTGGACAGAAGATACCATATAAATTTTTACATTATTGGCCAATTTCAATACGGCAATAAAATTAGTGATGCAACTTTCCTCTTATCTGAAATGGGTTATCTACATGTGTACAGCATCCGTAGGTTCTGTGTTGTTATCTTTGAGCGCCGAATACAATACATTCAGTTTCTTATATTCATCATTGTTATTTACAGTTCATTTTTGAAGCATCAACATATGCTGATAGCGCCCTCTTCCTTTCCATAGGTAAGTTTTAATTATATTAAGTTTACAATAAATAGTTATGGTAATTAGGCAGATATGATCTTAATACCTAGCTGACTATCGCCGGATTAGTGTAAAAGTGAGCGTAATGGCAGTTTTTTCATGAACTTAAATAATTATGTTACCAGAAAATAACAGATATTGATAATACAATAATAATAATGAATCGAATAATAATTATTAATGATAATAATGAATGAATGAATAAATAGATAATTAATGGATAATCATGCTCCTTAAGAATGATTAAATGTCAACATAATGAAAGTGAATATCTCGACATAAGGATCATTTCCTGATGTCCATAAAGTAATAAAATAATCAAACAAATAAATAGCAAATGGAGAATATGAATGGATAATAATGTAATAATATATAAAGGTTAATAGAAAAAAGCTAAATTAAAAAGTCATAGAAGAGATAGTTATAGGCGCATGAATAAGAATATGAGTTATAAAAAAAAACCTGATAGATAAAAGATAATAGATAATAATAGATAATAATATATAATCTGATCGAGATAATATAATAATAATAGATTAATAAATAAAATAGATAATAATATATTAATAATCAGATAGAATAGAATAATAGATGAGATAGATATATATACGATACTAATAACTAATTACAGATACTATTGCACACTCGTGATCACGCGGTGCACTGATAGATGAGTATCGATAATAAAATAATATTAGCATAATGATTGCATAATGCTAGGATGTATGATATAATACTATAATCAGATACATAATTATTATAATCATATAATTAATAATCCGAATGAATATACTAATCATAATGACTTGAATAGATAACTAATATATAATAGATAATAATAATTAATAATAATAATGATAATAATAATTAATAATGAGTAATGAATAATAATAATGATTAATAACAATAATAATGATAGCATAATGAATAATAATAATAATAATTAACAATAATAACATAATAATCGAATACGATAAGTAATAATGAAGTAATGAATAATTAATGAATAATAATAATAATTAATATAACGATAGTTCATCCCTGAAAATAATCGAATAATCAGATAATAGCTTTAGATAATAATTAAGTAATAATGAATAAAAAAATTCTTTAATTGGTGTTTATATTAAAAGGATAATGGATGATAGATGAAACAAGCGTTACTACTGAATCTCTATACAGCTACTGCTCCTACTGACTCTGGATTTATTATTATTCTTATATTATTATTATGGATTTGTATTTATTATTATTAATTATTATGTAGATTCTTATTATTTTATTATTATTATGTATTATTATTATTATTATTATTGATTATTATTATGATATTAAACTTCATTTTATTTGTTGTATTATGTATTATTTTATGTATTATAATAAATATTGTATTATGATATTATTATTGATTTAGATGTCTTATGGTGTTTATTTACTTACTATATAGTTAGTGTATGTATATTTCTTTGTGCTATTACTATTAAAAATAAACACGATTGTTATGTATTAGTTATTATGGTGATTATAATGTATAATAATCAATAATTTGATTATTGATTATTATTATTATTAATTAGTTAATTGATTATATTATATTATAATGTTTATAATTTCGTATACGTAGATTCGTTTGCTTATTATGATTATTTTGAATTATTTTTTTGATTCATTTTTATTATTATTTTATTCGATTACATATTAGTTTATGTTATTATTATGTTTATGATATATTGATTATATTATTTATTGATTAATATTTTTTATATTATTATTTTCTAAATTACATTTTTGTATGTAAAATAATTTTATACCAATTGGGGTATTGGTATTTTTATTATTATTTGTAGTGATTGTCATATAATTAAATATTATTACTTAATTTTAATGTTATTCATTAATGACTCATTTTATTATATTCATATATATAATTTATGCATGTATACACAGATTATTTATTATTTTATGTATTATTATTATTGATTGTAATTATGTATTATGTATTAATTATTAATATTATTATTATTATTGATTATTCATTAATTATTATGGATTATTATTATTATTATTATTATTATTATTATTATTGATTAGTAGTATTATATTATTATTGATTATTAATTATTATTATTATTATTATTGACGATATTATTCATTACTTATTATTATATTATTATTGATGTATTATTTGAGAGCCCCATGGCACCCACTGAGAAACAGGCGGACTGGCTGGGCTGTGGGAGCATGTACTGGTATATGAGAAACGCCGGAATAGATTTTATTATATTTATTATTATTATCAGTTAGTTTGTAAATTATATGTTTCTTTTTTTTTATTAGTTTTTATTTGATATTAAAGGGCAAAGTGGCATTTCAATGGAGGGCACACTAGGTAACTCATAAAAGATAATGTCTATTTCTCAAAAACTTGGTTCATTGTATATTATTTCACCTTTGTGATTATTTTTATATTATTATTAGTTATTGATTATTATTAATTGAGTTATCGGATTATTATTATTATTTTATTATTATTATTATTATGTATTATTATTATTATTATTATTATTATTATTATTGAATAAATGTATTTATTATATGTATTTTTATATTATTATTAAGTTATTATTTATTAATTATTATTATAAATTAATTATTTTTTTTATTATTATTTTATTCTGTCCTTTTTATATTTAATATGTATTATTATTATTATTATTATTATTAATTTATTATTAGTTATTATGATTATGATTATATTCGGATTATTATTATGTAGTATTATTTTAATTATTATATATTATAATATATTATTTATTATTATTATTAATTATTATTATGTATTATTATTTTATTATAATATTAGTTAGTTATGTATTATCTGATTAATTATTATTGATTGATTATTATTATTATTATTATTATTATTATTATTGTTATTATGTGTTAATGTCATATTATTATTCATTATTATTATGTAGTTATTGAATTATTAATGTATATACTGGTCGTATTGTAGCGTATTGTGAAAGTAATTTTTAGGAGTTTTTTCAAGTTGGGAAGTGGGAATTGTTTCTTTTATACAGCTTGCATTGGTAAATTCTACTAGTATCATAAGCTGCTTTTTGTGTCGTATACTGTATTGTTTAATGCATTGTGTATTAATAAATCTATGTTACTGTTAGTTATTGGATAGTTGTTTTGCTATTATTTTTTATTAATTGATTATTATTATTATTATTCATTGATGTTATTATTAATGTATTATTATTTGTGATTATTATGTATTATTATTATTATTATTATATTTATTATTATTATTATTTATTATCTAATTATTATTAATTATATATTATCATTATTATTATTATTATTTCATTATTATTATTAATTAGATGCAATTTAATTTATTAACTATGAATTTTATAATTATTGCTATTTAATTATATTTCGGGTCTCAAAGAGAAAAACAGCTGTGTGTGGATATTAGTAGAGCCCATTCAGATACTAAAAGAAATTATTTTCGTTATGCACCTTATAATTAATTTCAGTTAGTAAGAAATTGGTAAATACTTAGAGACTATGTAGATAAGGTAATTTGCTTTTCTTTGCAGATTCAAGATTTTGAAATTAAAGATTATTATTATTATTAAAACAAAAATCGGATATTAAATTTTTATATTATTAGGATTAGTCATCTTTTTCGATTATTATCTATATTTCCATCTATTTAGTAAATATTACAGTTATGATCGCTTATCATTTTATTATTCATTATTAATTGGTTCTACTGACAACTAACTACTGAGTGACTGACTACTACTACTCGATATTATTAATTATTAGTATTATTAATTATTAGTTTAAATTATTATTATTTATATTATTATTATTATTAATTATATTTAATTTTATTATTATTATTATTATAATTTTATCATTATTATCATTCTCAGTATGCGTTTCAATTACTTTATGAGACAAAATATTTAATAGAATAGTAATAATACCAAGAATAATAATTGAATAATAATAAACTAAGTCAAATGAATATGATAATAAAATAATAAAATAGTCAATATAAATAGATGAAAAGTAATAAATATAATGAAAATGAAAAAGAATATAATAAAATAATAATAATCTGTCTTTTGCGTTTCTGTAACCAACCACAGTGGACTACTGATATACTACTACTTATCTGACTGCCTACTCTAAATAATCAATAATATAATAAATAATGAATCAATATAATCATAATAATAATATTTAATAAGGATAATAATATATATAATAGATAATAATTAATAATAGAATAATAATAATAAGATATAATATGATCAATAATAATAATAATAATAAGAATATAATAATAAGAATGGTTGAGGCTAACCATAAATTTGGAGCTCCGTGGCTCCTTGTTTCGTAAGCCCTGAATGAATGAATAATAAAAATAATAGTAATTTATAATAATAATGAATAATAATAACGATGACGATTATACTATTGCGTCATACTTTTAACAGAAATTATGAAATAAATAAGTAAATAATCAGTAATAATGAATATATAATAATGAATAAATAGATAATAATAATAATAATTAATAATAATAATACATAATAATACTTATAATAATAATATATATTAATAATAATAATAATAATAATCAATAATAATTATAAGTAATTGAATACAATTTTTAAAAATAAACAGAAAAAATATTTTTCAATTAAAGTCAACAGAGAGCTCTACACAACATTTCGCAAAGCGAATTTTTCGAAACCTGTTTTTTTGGTGCAGAAGGTCGAATGGCGTAAGGCAAACGACCAAAGATACTCATGCACGCGAGCGCGCGGCTCACACACACAGAAGCAAGCGATAAACACACACACAAACCACACACCACACACAGGTACACACACACACACACACCCACCCAGCAACACACGCAGACAACAACACACCCACCAGACATATATTAATAATGATGATTATAGTATATATATCATATATATATTATATATATATATTTATTACTATATATATATATAAAAAGTATAATATATAATATATATATAGTATATTGATATAATATATATATATATATATATATATATAATAGTATAATATATATATATATATATATATATATATATATATATATTAATATATATTAAATATATATATATTTAAATATTATTATACTATATAATTTATATATATATATATATATACTATATATTAATAATTATATATATATATATATATTATAGTATATATATATATATATATATTATTATTTAATAGTATATATATAAACATATAGTATATATATATGATAATATATATATATTATATAGTTAGTTATATATATATGATATTATATATTATATATATAGTATATATATATAGTATATATAGTACATTATATATATATATATATTATATTAGTGATATAGTATAATTATTATATTGTAACTTTTCTTTTGACTATATATATTATATTATATTTAGTATATTCATTATATATACTAATATAAATATATATATATATTATTTATATTATATATACTATATATACTATATATATTTATATATAAGTATATATATAGTGATATATTATATATATATAATATAGTTATATGTATATTATAGTATATAATATATAATATATATATATATATAGTATGATATTAATATAAAATATCGATAAATATATATATTTATAATATATACTAGTATATTATAATATACGTATGTATATATAATATAATATATATATATATATATATATATTATATATATATATATATAATATATATATATATATATATATACTGTATAACCTCTGGTGTTAAAGGTCAGTTTGATACGTGGTATCAGAGTCGAAAAAAAAATTCATAAATCAAATTAATGACCGACATGATCCAAGAAACAGAGTTCGAGAGTGTGAAAGTTGAAGGAAATAGTGAAGAAGATAGAATGAGGAAGAGTGAAGAAGATAGAAGGAAATAGTGAAGAAGAATGAAGGTAAGTGAAGAAGATAGAAAGAGGAAGAGTGAAGAAGATAGAAGTGTAATAGAAGAGAAGATATATGAGGAAGAGTGAGAGGAGAGATAGGTAATGACGGTATGTATATATAAATAATAAAAAAAAGAAAGAATAATGAAGAAGATAGAAATGAGGAAAATTAGGAAAATAATTAAGGAAAGTAAAGAAGATAGAATGAGGAAGAGTAAAGAAGGTAGAATGAGGAAGAATGAAGAATACTGAATGAAGAAGATAGAAGGAAATAGTGAAGAAAGGAAGAAATAGTGAAGATAGAATGAAGAAAAGTGGAGAAGATAGAAAGAAATAGTGAAGAAGATAGAAGGAAACAGTGAAGATAGAATGAAGAAGAGTGGAGAATATAGAATGAAGAAGAGTGGAGAAGATAGGAAGAAATAGTGAAGAAGATAGAAGGAAATAGTGAAGAAGATAGAAGGAAATAGTGAAGAAGAAAGAAGGAAATAGTGAAGAATATAGAAGGAAATAGTGAAGAATATAGAAGGAAATAGTGAAGAATATAGAAGGAAATAGTGAAGAATATAGAATGAGGAAGAATGTTCCAGACTTTTCTAGCAGAGTACACGTAAGAATGAGGCAATGGTTACCTGGAGACTGTTTGCCGTTAGTTCGACGAATGTTAGTAAAACTTTGTTTTTTTTCAGGAACTGAACCGGCAAACTTAATTTTGCTGTATGATTAAACGGGAAAGAGAACCGGCAACTAACTTTTATAGCAAAGCAACAAACCATTTGTAAAATTTTTGGCAGCTCAGTATTGAGCATAGATGGTATTTAAAAAATATATATATATACATTTTCATGAAATATTTTGTGAATGTTTTAAATTAAGTCATTTAAAATTTTAAACTTAAACTTAAAATTTAAAATTTAATTTTAAATTTAAAATTAAATTTAAAAAAATATATTAATAAATAAATTAATAAAATAATTACGAACAAACAAATAACAAAATGGGAAAATAATTTTGATGTCTAATCACTAGTTCTAACCATTCTATGATATGAACTACTGACTAATTTTGAATGTTAGATGTTGTTAAAATTATTATTATTGTTAATGTTATTAATAACAATTTTACTATTATTATTATTATTTTATTATTATATTATTATTTTATTATGTTATTATGTTATTATTGATTAGTCATTATACTATTATTATTATTATTATTATTCATTATTACTTATTATTATTATTTATTATTAGTTATTATTATTATTATTTATTATGTATTATTGTTATTATTGCATTATTGATTATTATTATTATTATTATGCATTATTATTATTGATATATTATTATTAGTTCTTAAATATATGACCGTTATTCTTTTGTCTTTAAATTTTAACTGTGGCATTTTTAAGCGCGTCATGTATATTATAAGATATAAAATTAAATTTTAGCTCTGATATTATTGCTGGGCACAACTTACAAAAGATGCAAAGTCATAAGAATTCCTTTCTGCCTCAAGGAGTGGCTGGGGTATTTTGCAGGATCTCGGTATTAACTTAAATAATAATAATAATTGTATTAAAATATAACTGGATGTTATCAGAAAGTTTCTGAATAGGCAGTATTAAATATCATTTATTTATTTATGTATTTTTTTACTTTTATTATTTTATGTTTATTATTAATATTAATTATTATTATTTTATACCATTATTATTATTATTATTTATTATTTATGTATTATATATTATTACTTATTATTATTATTGATTATTATTATTATTTCACATTACTCATTGTTAATTAACATTGTCAATGTAATAAATACCTATTATTATGGGAATTAATGATGAGTTATATTATTATTATTGAATCTATTATTATTGGTTATTATTATTACTTATTATTATTATTTTATTACTATGCTTGTTTTTTAATCCCTAAATGCTGAGTACTCAAAGGCCTGGACCATAATGTTATTATTATTATTATTATTATTATTATTATTATTATTATTATTATTATTATTATTATTATTATTATTATTATTATTATTATTATTATTTATTATTTTTATTGCATATTATTTATTATTACTATTATCTATCTATGATTATTATTATTTCATTATTATTGATTATTATTATTATGTATTATTATCATTATTATTTGTGTATTTATTATTATTATTATTATTATTATTATTATTATTATTATTATTATTATTATTATTATTATTATTATTATTATTATTATTATTATTATTATTATTATTATTATTACAATTATTAATGGTGTGGTGTTGGGAGAACGGGGTATTATTAATTTTATTATTATTATTATTATTATTATTATTATTATTATTTTTACTATTATTGAATTTATATGAATCATGTAATACAACCATGACAGTTACATATTATGAAATATCAACATTTTGTTCTTTCTGTAATGTTATGTTTTCGGGGGGAGGGGGCGGAAATTAGTATTACGTGATATTTTATAAAGTTCATTAACTTTTCTTTTATTATTTAATAGTAAAACAATTACTATTCACACAAATTTTGTTATTTTTAAAAAGAAAAAAATAGCGAGAAAAATGTGAATTTTAAATTTGGTGACCCTGGATTGCACTCTACGTGCCTAACGATTCCATTGTCATTGACAAGGTTAAAATTGCTACTAATCTTCATTCAACTTTAGAGGTTTTAACCTAAATCATTATATATAAAGGGTTTCTAGTTTATTTTGAACCATTAAACTTATTCCTTTTCTTGACTTTTCATGTCTACTCCGTCTTGATTGATTCAACTTTAGAGGTTTTAACCTAAATCATTATATATAAAGGGTTTCTAGTTAACTTTGAACCATTCAACTTATTCCTTCTCATGATTTTTCATGTCTACTCCGTCTTGCTTGAGAAAAATTAAGAAAATCATGCGCAACCATACTTTGATCCATCATAAAATATTTTGATCTTCAAAATTGATCAGTTAAAAAAAAAAATACATTAAGTTACACAATTTTCCTTAATCTTCACAGTTATTTAATATATAAAACTATTTATATTTCTATCAATATATTTAGTTGAAAATAATTTAAATCTTAAAAATCCATTTCAGGTGAAAATATCTTAATATCCTACAAAGGTATCAGCGAAAAGAATATTTCAATCTTCCATTAAACCAAAAGCTTCAAAACCAAAGACTCAAAACTTTCCAAATTTTAACAAGTTGAACAGGGACGAACTGAACAGGTAATTTAGTAACAAAAATTCTTTTTGTAACATTTTAGAAAGGATATTTAAATAAGATTTCTAATCGTATAACCTTTCAAGCTTATAGCCATTCATTGACCTAATTCTAGCAGTTAAGAGATAGGTTAATATAAATTATTATTTATTTTGTCGTTTTTTTAAAAAAAAATTATTTATTTACTTATTTATTTATTTATTTATTTTATTTACCTATTTAATTATTTAGTTATTTAGTTTTTCAACATGTTTATACTAGTTATCTAATTTAATTTTTTATAACTCAAATGTTCATCCAGATTCTACCTCTATTATTATTATTATTATTATTATTATTATTATTATTATTATTATTATTATTATTATTATTATTATTATTATTATTATTATTATTATTATTATTATTATTATTATTATTATTATTATTATTATTATTATTATTATTATTATTATTATTATCATTATTATATATATATATATATATATATATATATATATATATATATCTTATAATAATAATAATAAAAAATAATAATAGATATATATAACAATATATATATAACAAAAAATATATATAACTATATATATGATAACTAATAATATATAAAATAATAATAATATATATATATATATATATATACATGTAATATATATAATATATAATATATATATATATATATATAATAATATATATAATATATAATATATGTAATAATAATAATAATATAACATATATAATATATATATATATATACTATTCTAGCAAATCATGAGAGCATTTTTCAAGATATATGACAAAACCAATAACTGTCTTAAAAAGTTTTATCATTTTTGTTCGTAATTATTATTGTTATTGTATTATTGGTATTATTTTTGTTATTATATTATATTATTATTATTGTTATTATTATTATTATTATTTTATTATTTTTATTATTATTATTATTATTATTATTATTATTATTATTATTATTATTATTATTATTATTATTATTATTATTATTATTATTATTATTATTTTATTATTTTTATTATTATTATTATTATTATTATTATTATTATTATTATTATTATTATTATTATTATTATTATTATTATTATTATTATTATTATTATTATTATTATTATGATTATTATGATGAATAGTATGATTATTATTATTATTATTATTATTATTATGATTATGATTATTATTATGATTATTACTGATTATTATTATAAACTTGTTGAAATGTGTGATTATTATTATTATTATTATTATTATTATTATTATTATTATTATTATTATTATTATTATTATTATTATTATTATTATTATATTATATTATTATTATTAAAAAGATTACGTGCATGAATGTCTGTGTCTAGAGTTTTATCAAATATTTATTATTATTATTATTATTTTTATTCTTTGTTTTCAATCTTCTAAAATGTCTTTTAAGTTCCAAGAACTCCGTCACGTGGTACGAACGTGATCATATATATATATATATATATATATATATATATATATATATATATATATATATATAATATATATATATATATATATATATTTATATATATATAATAATAATAATAATATATATATATAATATATATATATATATATATATAATCTAACTATATATACTAATATATATTTATATATATATATATACATATATATAATAACCATAATATATATATATATATATATATATATATATATATAATAACCTATACACTCTCATACTATATATATATTTATATATATATATATATATATATATATAGCATATAAGGAAAATAAAAAAAGACGCAATACTGGCTTTGACTTCAGTATCCAAGGAGTGTCTTTAGATACCCTATTTACAAGTCTGACCAATTAGGAAACTACTTTCAAGAAGCTTCAACATCGTACCCTCCCTACCCCGACCTTATACCCCCGCTACCCCGATGACCTTATATAAAAGTAACTCCTTAACCAAACAAACACTCTTAGACAGGCTTTACCGAGAAGACCTATTTAACTAAGTTGTCCTTTTTAATTATTCGTTTTCTTTCTCAACCTCTAAAATTTTGAGGGTAACTTAAGTGTATTTTAATTAAGTCTTTTATTCGAGATTTTATATATTTTTTCTTTGGAACGGCCTTTATGAATCTTTTGTGTAGATGTTCATAACTGAATACGACTGTTGTCATTTACGTATAAGGTAAGAAAAAAAAATAATATATATATATATATATATATATATATATATATATATATATATATATATATATATATAACCTGTATATATATATATACCTATATATATATATATATATATATATATATATATATATATATATATATATATATATATATATATATATATATATATATATATATATATATATATATATATATAAGGGACACATGTTTTTTCTCGTTCCTGGGCTATAAAATATATATATTATGCTGTTCAGTTGTGCTTTTCTCTAAATTCAGCCACATCTTTTTTGCAAACTGTTCCATCGCTTAGGATCATGGATCTCGTATTTTCTTTAAAGTGATATTCCTGTAGCATTATTTTTTCTTCTTCCTTTTTCTTTTTTGATGGAGAACAGGATTATAAAACCTGAAATTTTTCGTAACGCATCTTATTATTACAACAACTTAGTGTAGTTTTGACTTGAACTTCTACAGCCTTCTAATTTTCTTCTCGCCAAACTATGACCACGGAAGGATGGTGAAATTTCTGGGCTATAAAAAAACATCCCTTATACTTCTATAGTTTGTATAGGTCATTACAATGGCTATAAAGCCTATAACTAACTCTCAACAAGAAGTAAATACTTTCACCTCTAAATTAAAATCTTTTCTACCTGATGTTTACTTTCTATTTTGTTTCTGTGGATTTGTTGATCTTCATTAAAGCTGAAATTTTACCATGATAATGATACGTCTCTTTAAAAAATTTAGTAATCCAAAGTTTATTTAATAGTTGAAGAACTCTATCTTTCATTCCTGCTACTCATACTCCTGCTACTCCTACTGCTTTCACCCTGCTGCTACCGCTCAGATGTTTTCAAGTAATAACCCTGTGTTCATCCTCAATATCAAGAGAATCTATTAATTATATAACAGAATAATGACTTCCAATGATTTAAGAGACAATTAACTTTTTTCTTTCCAATTTCATCTCTAATATTTCTTACGAATAAGAATTGGACGATGTAGTAGTAAGTCCTAACTAAGATCATGGCATTAATATGTGCTAAAACATATATTAAATTTCATTAAGTTGAAATATTTTATGGTGGGAACATCAAAGAAAAATGGCATTAGGTTAACGTAAACTTCATATCTTTACTTTAACACTTTGTATTATATTCTGTTGTAAAATAACCTATTCATATATATATATATATATATATATATATATATATATATATATATATATATATATATATATATATATATCTATATATCTATATATATATATATATATCTTCTTCTTTAATAATAATATGTATTAATATTGTTTAGACGCTATGTATAATAATAACAATAATATATGTATGTATATATATAGTTATAATATAATAATAATAATAGCCAATAATAACAATATATATATGTATATATATAATATATGTAATAATATATATATATATATATATATACTAATATAATAATAATATGTAATAATAATATATGCTAATAATAATAATATATATATAATTATATATAATAATAATAATAATAATAATATATATAATATATATATATATATATAATAATAATATATAATATATATATATACTAATATAATAATATATTTCTTTATATATAATATAATATATAATATATATATAATAATATATATATATACCGATTATTCTTTAACTAATATAATATATACTTAACAATAATATAATATGTATATAATATAATATATGTAATAACATATATGTAATATGTATATCTTCTTCTTCATAACTAATATATGTATTATATGCTATAATAATAATATAATAATAATATATGTAATAATATTAATATATATAAATTTATATATAATATAATAATAATATATATATAATAATAATATATATATATATAATAGCAATAATATATGTAATAATAATAATAATATATATATATATATATAAACATATAATAACAATAATAATAATAATATATATATATATATAATAATAATATGTAATAATATAT
>JABUQX010011581.1:32500-42500 GCA_015478945.1 Trachelipus rathkii | reverse complement strand
ATAATAATAATAATAATAATAATAATAATAATAATAATAATAATAATAATAATAATAATAATAATAATATAATATATGAATTGGTATTTCCACAAACTTCGGAAAATTTTACGCGTTTCTTCCTTATACAAGAATAAAAATTAAATGAAGAAAAAAAGAAAACTAAATAAAATAAATAAAAAAAAAAAATATATGACATTGTCTGATATAATGAATTAAAAATATATATATTTAAAATTTTAATTTTTTTTTATACCAAAATCGGAAATGAATTCAAAAATATATATACATATTTAATTTTTTATACTAATATCCGAGTAACAAATATAAAAAAAAAATATATATATATATATATATAAGGAAGGTCCTTGAGTTATTTCCAAGGAAATTGACAAAGGAAAACCCAAAGGAAGGAAAACACTGTAATGAACCTTTAAAACTTGCGTAATTCCAAATTTAGTGGACTGCGATCCAAAATTCCAAGATGGAAGGGGGGTGGGGGTAACTTCCTTTGTTTTCTGTCAAATCATTTAAAGATACCTTTGGGAGGGAGGGGGGGGGGTTGTTTTTGCTATAAATTTTGATATTTACAAACCAGAGATTGATCTTAATATTAACTAATTGATTACAGTAGTAGTAATATTTTTGTTGTACTTGCAAATAGAACAAGGAATGATAATAATCGAACTGTAAATTAAATAAATCTTATTACCAACATGTCTGAGACATCGAAAAATGACCTTTGTATAATCTAAATATGAGGTACATATTTAAATGCTTCAGGTAGGGTTGGTCGACCATTGGGATTTTCTGCATTGTACCGGGACACGAAATTGAATGTCACACCGCACAGGTACTACCCTAGTTTAGGTGTGTGAGATACTAGGGCTATCTGCTTCTTGGAAATGGAGATATTCTTTGATCTTCCGCTGCTTATTCTATTGCGAGAGTTACTACCAAGACTGCAAACTAGAGCCTGGAGCAGCAAGATTTTGGGCGGAGCCGGAGCCGAAGCCTGCCAAAAAAATTACCGGCTCACCAGTCCTGGTTACTACATGGTGTTACATGTTACAAATTGAAGTTAAGAATGTTAATGATGAATGTCATATTTGTTTTCAATTCTTTCTTGTATTCTCTTCTCTTTCTTAATATAAACGTTAGTTCATGTCTTAATTTCATCCTTCTACCAGTCTGGAGGAAACCAACATTTGAACAGTTTTTTTTTTTAATTAATAGAAAGGTTGCTCATACTGTTCAAGGAAAGGAGGGGAAGCTCTCAAGGAAATTGCTTCCTCATGTCTCAGTTTCATAATTCTAGCAGTCTTGAGGAAACCAACATTTGAACAATTTTTTTAATTAATTAAAAGGTTGCTCATACCTGCTCAAGGAAAGGAGGGGAAGCTGTCAAGGAAATTGCTTCCTAAATCCATAAGTAAGAATCGATCCCAAGACTTTCAAGACCCCTCTCAAAATCTTTTTAAGGATCCCCATTATATAAGATTTAAGGATCCCCATTATATAAGACTGCAAGAAAAAAAAGGTCTTACAATCTTATAATATTTTTACTTCTTCCTCATTATGCAGTTTCTCAAAACAGGAAAATATAAATTTATATATTTTTAATTTTTTAAAATTGTTGCTTATAAGACTTTTTATTTTTCATCGTTCAATATTACTTCTACATCTTTATTATGTAATTAGTAATATTATTATGATTATTATTATTATTATTATTATTATTATTATTATTATTATTATTATTATTATTATTATTATTATTATTATTATTATTATTATTATTATTATTATTAATGTCTATTATTTGTTTCTCTGTATATTGCAGTTCATGAAATGCTTCAGGTCGCGAGAGAATGTTCTGGGCGGGACCCTTCCGATCTTCAAATGTCTTTCGGAGAGTTTTGTATTTTTATTATTTATTTATTATTATTATTATTATTATTATTATTATTATTATTATTATTATTATTATTATTATTATTATTATTATTATTATCATTTTTTTAATACCAAAATTCACAACTCACTTAACAGAGGAAGAAACTTCTTTGAAAATTTTCCTATCATGGAGGCGAACTCTGGACTTTGAATCATGACTTCGATTTGTTACTGTATACGCTACTCAAACGTATGTTCTGTTCTTGTCAATCATTCTTAGATTCTCACATGTATACCTTTAAATCAGGGTTGGAAAAAATCCGGGGTCGGACCAAAAAAAAAAACAGCCCAGCGGTTTTTTGGGGGCTTTTTTGGGTTTTATTGGGCTTTTTTTGGGTTTTTTTGGGCTTTTTTGGGCTTTTTAAAAATTTATATTTTTGAGGAAAAAAACAAAATGATCAATAATTGAATCATTGTCATTTTTAATGCCATTTCAGTATTATTTGACAAATAAATTAATAAATAGGTATAAAGTACCAATTAAACGTATAATTTGGTAACAGACATTGTCCAATTCCCACTGTTGAATGAATGTCATTGCCTAATTGGTGAAACTTGTAAAGGTAAATGGTATTGCTATTGATACAGGTTATTGATAATAATGACATAACAGGACTATCTTAAGTAAAATAATTAAGCAATATATTTAATTTTATATTATTTAAACTTCGAACATTGTTGTCATTATAATCTGAGGCTCTGGGAAGCTAGTAGGTTAGCTACCAATAGTTCAGTAGTTGTTACCTAGAAACTAGGCAGGCTTGCTCTAGATACATCCCCAAGGATCTGACGACCAACCCACCAGGTCTAATTTTTATGGTAAAACCCGGGTTAAATTGGGAGATTTGAAAAAAAAATACAGTATATGTATATAGTCACTTTATTAATAAAAATCAGTAAGGCACACTGTAGAAAATTCAGAGATTTTAATATATATATATATATATATATATATATATATATATATATAATATATATATATATGCTCTCACCATAGCTTCGAATATATAAATATATATATATATATATATATATATATATATATATATATATATATATATATATATATATATATATATATATATATATATATATATATATATATATATATATATATATATATATATAACAAAAATAGATATATATATATAGCAACCATCAACCTTTACCATCTAAGCTGCATCATAATCTAACTATTTAAATGTTATGGAATAGAAAACAGTGTAGACAACTAAATGGCAATAAGTCATCATGGGAAATAGTGAAGAGTGGTGTCCCACAGGGTTCAGTGCTGGGGCCACTTTTGTTCCTCATATATATAAATGATTTAGCCCAGGGACTTAAATGCAAGGTTTCTGAGTTTGCAGATGATACCAAAGTGGCTACCTCAGTTAGGAATAGTGAAGGATATATAAAGATTCAAAATGATCTTGATAAACCTTTTGGATGGGCAGATAAGTGGCAAATGAATTTTAAGAGTAAAAAGTGTAAGGTTCTTCACCTAAGTTACTCAAATAAAAGTTTTAACTACGATATGAATGGGGATTGGCTTGAGTCTGTGGACCAAGAAAAAAATTTAGGTGTGATTATAAGCAGCAATTTAAAAGTAGCTAATCAGTGTTTGGAAGTAAGGAATAAAGATAATAAGATGCTGGGCATAATAAATCGCAATGTTGTTTACAAGAGCAAGGAAGTTATAAGTAAAACTGTATAATAGCTATGTTAGGCCAGTATTAGGGTATTGTGCACAAGTTTGGGCCCCTTATTTACAGAAAGACTTAGATATGCTAGAGAGAGTGCAACGAAGAGCAACAATGATGATTTCTGGCTTTGAGGGTAAGGGCTATGAGGAGATGCTGAAGGAGTTAGGAATCTTTTCTGTAGAAAGGCGATTTCTCAGAGGGGACATGAAACAAGTCTACAAAATATTTACATCTATTGATAATACAGAGACCAATAAATTATTCATAGTAGAGCACGGACGGGAGACCAGGGGGCATAGTGAGAAAATTAAGAAGAAAGCATGCCATGTTGATATAAGAAAGCATTCACTCAATAATAGGGTTGTTAAATTTTGGAATGGTTTGCCACAGGAGGTTGTCGAGTGCCACTCGATTCCAACATTTAAGAAAGGATTGGATAGGTATATGAATGGTTTGGGTATCACAGTATATTTTGTTTATGCCAAATTGGCGGGTTTTTAGTTACAGTAGTTATTATGGTTAAACTGCATGTTACTATAAAGTTATTAAATCTTGTAGTGTAGTTAGCATGTACTTTAGCTATAGTTTTTTTTCTTTTAGTTGTAGACTTTTGTGTATACTATGTAAGTTATTGACAAGCCCTAGGGTGCTTTGTGGATTTGCATGAGCATGTTTTAGACTTTGTATATGCTACGTAAGTTATTGACAAGTTATTGTGGATTTGTATGAACATGTTGTTTGGTTCTGTTGGCTTGGCTGGGAGAGTCTTGATAGGCCCATGTGGCTTCTTAATGTCTTTTCATTTCTAATATTCTAATGTTCTAATATATATTCGATAGATTTTCTTCATGATTATCGGTAGTTATTCTGCTCGATTAATTATCGAATTACTTTCGATATTTTTTTTTAAAAAATAATGATTATAGATACATCGATAGTTGTTTGACTATCGGGCATCCTGTCTATATAAGTTTGCAGACAGTATTATAAGTGCACGTGAGAAAATTGTATTAGGCGTACTGTGTATATTTCTGTATTTGTATTAGACCTGCTGTGTATATTTCTGTATTTGTATTAGATCTCCTGTGTATATTTCTGTATTACGAGATTCACAAGGTTGTAGATAATATTTTTCTTTTATTTTCTAATGTTGGTTATTTTGTGTTTTTTTTCATATTTTAATGAAAATAAGGTAATATTATAGTTCCATTCCTGCCTTTGAGTTAATTACTGTACTAAAACTAGAAACATTTCATTAACAAAAATGGTATCAAAAAATTATTAAAAGTTTTAATGGTTCATTAACGTAAATTTTAAATGTATATTTTCAATAAAAAATATTTAAAAAAGAGCTACGAAAACAACTTTTTTCCTCGTTCGCGTAGGGATGAAGGAACTGTGTCAAAGCTCAAAACGTGTATTAGGTTATCGATATATCAATGTCTATTTTTTATCAGATTATCTATACATTGATATCAATAATTTTTAATATTCTTAATTTTAATAATGGAACCTACTTATTATCTTCTAGTGACTCTAGTCAATAAAATTTAAAGATACATTCATTTGTACTTTTGTATTAAATTTTAAAATTATTTTTTTTTCACATTATATTTACAAATATTTAAAGGTATATCTAAAATCTTGAATAAAAACCACAACTTGGCTCACTAATAATGAAACATAATATAGTTATTCTTATTATATTAGCAATTTTAAAAATATCTCAAATTGTTGAAAATAATAGCTAAAATGTAAATTAAAAACACCTGCAGCTGGTCTTTTTTGGGTTTTATTAGGTGGGCTTTTTTTGTTTTTTTGGGTGGGTTTTTTAATGCCAACCCTGCTTTAAATTCTGTAATGCTGTAGGTTCTGTTTTTCTCAATCACTTTTTAAGTTGTCATGCTGTATTTTATGTTTATCGCATTCACTCCAAGAGTCTCGAGTCTCACATGTTTTGTTCTGTTTCTCTCATTTACTCCAAGTTGTAATACTGTTTGTTCTGCTTTTCTCATTCCCTTTAAGAAACTCACTTGCATAGCTTTAAATGTTGTAATAGTGCATGTTCTTTTTTTTCTATTGCTTTCAAAAACCGTCATTACGCTTAACGCTTAACAACAATTAATTTATTTTATTTCATCCGAAATGTGAAATATCGATCAAACTTTAAAAGCTTTCAAATAGGCTTTTCTGTGCCCAATGGCACTTTGGTCAATCTGATTCTTAGCAGACATCTTAAGACTGGCGAAACTGAACCTAACGTCCCCTAACGGGAACACAATAACAAATCTAGAATTCTTTATGAAATTAATCGGCAGTAGTAGTAGGAGATCCATATTGGACGAAAATGACCTTGACCACCTACCTGACCTTGACCTTTTTTGAGTCCAAATTTTTACCTGACCTTGACCTTTTTTGGCCTTGACCTTTTTTTCGACCACCCCTTTGATCTTCCATGGGTCATTTTTGGCCCACGGTATTTTTTGGCAACCCAAATTTTTTGGCAACCCTAATTTTTTGGCAACCCTAATTTTTGGCGCCCTTTCGAAGAAAGGGCGCGCTAAACGGTTGCGTTAGCAACCGTTGTACGTACCCCACCCTAATTTTTTTCGACCATGGGTCAATTTTTGCCCACGGTGATTTTTGATCTGTCTTTAGGGGCTTAGCCCTTTTTTGATATCTTAACCTTGATCCTCGGCACCCGCAGGTGCGACCCGCAAGCCCGCCAGCCCGCCCGCCGCGTTTTCCCGCCCGTCGCGTGCGCCCGCAGGCGCGTTCCCGCCCGCCCGAACCGGTGGTTCGAATCCGTAGCCCGAAATAAAAGGTATCTTCATAGCCTGAACGTGGATGTGAGCTTATGTCATCCGGAGTATCCCGGGTTTCCGAACCTTCAAGTACTAATTACCAGAGAACTCCCCATCCCTAATGGTGACGTGAACCTCTGTATGTTAAGGTTTCATACCTTCATCATACAATAACACCTGAAGTACATGCGCTTAATACACTGCGCTATGAGGACACCTACAGTTTTTTATCTTTATTACCTTTATACATTACCCATTCTATGACTTTACACAAATAAAAAATAAAATCAATAATTGTCAACCCAAATAAATAAAAATCAATAATTGGCAATACAGATAAATAAAATAAAAATAAATGGGAACACAGATAAATAAAAAGGTATTGAAAGAGTAATTGACAACACAAATAAATAAAATGGCAACACAGATAAATAAAAAATGTTAATGAAAGAGTAATACAAATAAATATTTTATTTTAGCAATATATACATATATTATAATTATACATTACATTGAAATTAGCGTTCCATCAAATCCCTGTGATACAGTACGGGCACTACCTAGAACAAGATTCCGCTTATTTGAGGTGTGGCGGAACCTTTTTATGCCATTTATTAACGTGACATTTCCTACTTTATTGGACCGCATTTTCATATCAGGAACCCTCACTTCACGGTAATGGTTTTCATTATTTACATGGGGTTGATCGGAGTCATCTAGATTATGGATATCTTTGTGAAGTGAAGATTCACCATCTTCACTCATCATTTGCGTAACAGCTAATGCTGTTACGTCCGTGTCTTTAATCATGTTGTAGAAGTGATTATCGTCGTTTAAGACCATCCAATCACGATTCTTGGTCTTCTCAACATCCTTAATCATCTTATCAAAGTTAATCTTCGCCATGCCTTGGAAATTAATTATGTGTTCGGTGTCCTTGTTCAACGTTAAGCCTTTTGCTTTCAAGATATACGCAAAACTCGAATCATTCTTCTTTATTCGAATGGCGTAGGATTTAGGCCCAGTGCAAACGAAACTATCAGCTATATCTCCGGGCCCTATCTCGTCAGTCAGGTTTCCTAAGAATTTTCCAGTATCAGGAATATATTGACCTTTACGTGCTGTGAAAACACAGCTATCGGTATCACAGTAAAGTACACGTTGACCTAGAGAATCGAGGAGTTTATATAATTCTATCCTAGCATAAGCTGTGGTAAAGGACGCAACAGCTACATTTGTGGCCTTTGCCGTTTTATTAGTGAAGCCAGTATGTGTGACTTCGACTATATGTTTATCATCCGCTACAATGATATTTCTAACCTTAAGATCAGCTCTCTTCATTAATTCCCAGACCTGGGCGTAACTCGTACAGACTATGTCTTCATTCTTGGGAATACGCTGAGCTAGTTTTCCCCATAATGAATTGAGGAGCAGCTTGGCTATATAGCGCATTCCAGGATTACTTTTAATATTATCTGGATCAAGTGTTACGCCCTCGATATCCTTGAAATCTTGCAGGTATTGAAAGAATTCTTCACAGTCTTTATCGGTTATTCCATCCGGTAACCCCGAAGCCTCAGTCTTCCATTTCAAGAATGTTTCAACGTATTTGCCGAATATGTCATTTGAAGGAGTAAATTTCCATATTTCATGTATCTTTTTGATCTCATAACCTTTCTTTACAGCTAATTCCAACTCTGGACTACAGTATACTCCTTTTAACATACGTTGGTTATCGTTGTGTCTGCATTTGCCTTCATAGCCGGATGCGCTGCATGTTCTACAAAGAGAAAATATTAGCCGATTGTCATATCGGGCAGGCAGCACAGGAGTGTACAGTTCCTTAGGAGGTAATACCGAAACATACGAGAGGCCGAAATAAGTGGTATTCATTTCTTGTACGAACTTTTCTATGGAAGGAAGATCCCTACCTACGAGTTTCGTAGGCATACCGGCTGGAAAGGGTTTTGTTTTCTGGACAAAAGGGTACAATGATGTGAAGTCTAGGTACTTCAATTGAATGCCTTCTGTCGGTGGAAAGTAATAGACGAAGGGTTCTGTACGTCCACCATACAAAGCTTCCCCTACCTCTAGTTTCGCATTTGCAAGTTCATTACCGATTGATTGGACATATCTGCCTAACTTCTCAGTTCGTGTTTCGTCGTTGGTGTTTACAATAGTGACCTCACACTCTTTTTTCATTTTCGTCCATTCGCATCCCCATATTCTAATTACTTCATACCCTTGTGCCTTGTAATCCGCTTCTTGTCTCATGGTCTTACTGTACCTATCAAGACTTGACACGCCATGGAGACTTTCTAAGCCTTCCTTGCATGCTTGATGCCCATGCCATACACAGCCGTGGAAGAGCAAGACAATCTTCTTCATGGCCGTACCAGTTGGAGGAAGTGGTCGTCTGTTATTCAGTTCTATCGTTTGTTCATTAACGTTGAGTTGACGTGAAGCTAAGAACTCATTAATGTCAAAGGGGACGTAATCTTCAGCTGGAATTTCAACGTAGCCGTCAGGCTTTAGATACCTGTTTTTGATTTTAAATTTACGCTCGCCACCATTCCTTGCATGTTCGATTCGCTGACCCCTATACATTTCCATGAACGTAAGCCATTTCACACCATCATACGAGTAGTTTGAGTCATCAGTACGTCCTATATGGGCCAGAGTATTTTCAGGCATGAAATGCATTTTATATATCATGAACGATAATGCAGCAATGGTAGAACAATCAAGCAGACAGTCGACTTTATGATCCTTAAGGAAGATGCCCCTGAATTTCTCGAAGGATTGACGAAGAATATTAACATCTTGAACGCAGTACGTTGTACACTCCTTCATGATATCGTAGTCCTTATTGTTAAATGTTTGATACCAACGTTCAAAATCAGCCTTTTCACTGTCGGACATACGATGTGTCTCAAAGACACCCTTATCTGGAATTTTACCCTTGTAATTTATATTCTCAAGGGTAAGAAACCGGTAAGGAAAGAATCCTTTAGAAAGCTCACCTGTAATGCCCATGCACTTAGGGAGTTTTTTCAGGGCGCAGGGCATAAACATTAACGTGTCCTTAAACTGAATATTGTGGTTAGCTGTCATAGTTATTATTTTGGTTCCACGTTTCACAGGGTTGGAAGATATGGAATGGACGGTAGGTCTGGCAAGCAGTTTGCTGTAAACAAACTGATTATCGAATTTTCCCCCATTATGAGCCGCAACTAGAATGTTAGATTTCTTGTGTTTTTCAGCAAATCTGAATATATAGTTGAGAAATAGATCGACAGGACACTTCTCATACTCTTCTGTTGCTTCCAGATTCAGTTTGAATATTTCAGTTCGGGGCGTACCGCAAGTCTCACACGGCGATGAATTGTCTAGTTCTTTCTCACCACATGCATTGCATACTAGCATACTCACTAGAATATACGGGAGCATATCCGTTTTTACGCGTCCTCCTTCCTCTTCACGACTATTATGATTATAGGTTTCGATATCATAATAAAAAGTGAATGTTGGCTTACG
>JABUQX010011581.1:22500-27500 GCA_015478945.1 Trachelipus rathkii | reverse complement strand
CAATGCAAACTGGGGAGCCGCCCTAGTCAATTTCAACTTAAGTTCCACCCCTGGGAGTAGAAGTCGCTCCTGATTAAGTAGATCCCCCATTAGTCGACCGTAAAATTCGTATGTGTTATTTGGAGATTTCGCAGCCCGGTCAATATGCTTATCTACATCTTTAAAGCTGTAGAACCCACAGGATTGCAGGTGGGATTGTTTCGCATCTTCACTAAAGTTTAAAAGATTGTTGATGTAGCATTTGTACGGGTATAAGGCTGTAGCTGAATTAACAGGTGTTTCATTAAGGAATATTTCTAACTGGCTGAAAGCGGTGTACAGGAAGTTACTCTCCGTGTAAACGACATGATCATCGGATGTAGGTAGATCGCTTCCGTCTTCTGATAAAAGTTTCACTTTCAAGTATAAATGGATGTCGCAGGGATCGATGTAAAAGTCCCCTGAACCAGTTACTATAAACTCTAAAGGTGCATCGCTATTGGTAATCGAGTGAGTGGGGTTGACAGATACGTAATTACTATTAAGCACACTAACTTGCGTTGGCAGAACATTAAAAAGATTTAATTCTGATTTACAACAACCATGAGACGCACTGGTTAAGAAATGCATCCTGTCGGTTCAAAAGCTTTCCTAAGAATGATTAGAATATAATACCACACCTCTTATATACTTTCCCTAGATAAGGATATATATATTCTGATGATCCCTCAGTTCCCTTGTAACCTTCAAGCAAGGAAGAAGTGTTATCGAACCTTCGTGCAAAGAACCTTGCTATTTTCATGTGTTCAACATGCTCAGACTTAACCGTTTCATCTCTATACAGGACATTGTACAGTGGGAGGAAAATCTGCCAGACTGTGGAGTTTCAATTGTTTATAAAAGAAATCCCGATGGCAGTGACTTTTACACGTGTACTAGTTCCCATGCAAACTATAGTAACCAAAGGGTATTTATGAATACAGAAGAACTACTTAATGTATGTTTACATGCCGAAACATTCATTTCGCACAGCATTAATAAGCCTTCAGGTTTAATCGGAACAAAAGTAGTTATCAGCCAGAGTGTGAAGAGGAAACCTAAACAACTCATTATCGAGTTTTCAATGAAACAAGACATAATCAGAATGGAGGTAAGAGTATGGAGAGCGTATAACTTGCGTACATTTAAACCCACACGGTATGGATTCTTTATTACAGGAATACAGCAGTTGAAGTATATGTCTGAGATTCGCAAGAGGGTGTTATTACAGAGTGTAAGGGGTGAAATGTTGAGTAATCACGTAAATACAGCCCTTTATATTCTGTATGAGGAATACTACACATTTAAGAAAATGCTTACGGATAACTCTGAAGATATTATTGAATACTTCTTGAGTTCCATAGACGTGCATAAATTTATTTCAATGTTTAAAGAACAATGGTGTGATTCTATTTACACTGATGGATCAGAAAATAAACATACTATGATTTCTATACGTGATCTTTTCACATATATATTAGGAGATGGCGTGCATATACTAAGAGAATACCTATTGGAAAACGACCTGAGCGAGTGGCATATTTGTAAAGCTTTCGAAAGAGTAAGTTTGAAATAATCGTAGAACGTACCTTTAGGGTAACGTATAAATATATTTAAAAAGGGCATCTATGCATACTACATCCTTACTGGATTAACAGATGCCAATCATGGAGGACGTGGATAAATTCATGTTCCGTACACCTGCAACGTGCCTTATAGCAGGACCAACTGGGTGCGGTAAAACATTTGCTCTACTAAAAATATTAAGTGAATTAGAGATATTTGAAGAGCATCCTGTGAAAATAATATGGTGTTATAACGTATTTCAAACAAAGTTTAACGAATATAAAAACCTTATTCATTTCCATGAAGGCATCTATGACGTAAAATCGGTAGAGGACATAAAAGGACATAAGGTTATAATACTGGACGATCTCATGCATAAGGTGAATATTGAGGTAGCAGAAACATTTACAGTTTATTCTCACCATCTAAATATCTCGGTGTTCTTTATTACACAGAACATTTTCCATCAAAGCAAGCATATGCGTAGTATCTCATTGAATACCCAATATTTGATTCTTTTCGGCCAGAGACGAGACATGAGTCAGATTAACGTGCTAGCCAGTCAAATGTTTCCCCTTCAAAGGAAAGAGTTCTTAAAAGTATATAAAGAGGTTACTTCGATCCCCCACGGTTATTTGATGTGTGAACTTCACCCTAAAAACACGTACAGAGTGTTACTCCGCACCAACATTCTACCTTCCGAAATCGAAACTGTTTATATTCCTGAGTAATGTTGATAAAGAAATATTTACCGTTGATGAAAAATTATAAGAAACTAAGTAAAAAAGAAAAAGAGAAATTACTAAAAAACACCACCTTTGTAAACTGTATCTGTGAGATCTGTTTAAATATGGTAAAACAGGTCATACCATTGAAAACTGATCAGAAGAGAAAGTTACGTCGTCACAGCAACATCATTCGTAAACTTGTCCGTAAAGTTAAGAAGAAGAATTTAAAGAATAAAAAGAAACTGTTACAGCAAGGCGGAGGAGTTTTCCTTCCATTACTCTTCTCAGTAGTTGGTCCTTTGCTGTCTAAACTGTTAGCAGGGAATCACACGTAAGAATGAAGAAGGCTGTAGTAATACCGTTCGATCAATATACAAAGTTACAGGATAATTCTCTGGCTATTCCTCAACCTCTTCCCGAAGCACTACTCGATCCGCGAGTTGAACAGATACGTAATATTGAAAAGGAATTAGCAGATATATTAACTTCAAAAGTTAATGTAGACGAGAAAAGGATGAAATATCAGGAAATATTACAAAAATTATTAGAAGTCAAAGACAAGTATACAGGAATGCATCCTATTTCAAATGAAGTTTCACAACGTGACTATGAAAGAAAGGATTTTAAAAAGGTTTTAGAAAACAGCTTACCTCCTACATTGAAAAATAAAGGTAACGCATTATATGATACTTTAAAAGATCAGTTAAATTGGAACGAATTAGGGCAGATTGTAGTTAATGATCAACCCCTTCAAGGCTCAAATATAGTAGACCTGGTCTCAGACTTAGTTCGAGACTGGAAAAAGAAGCCTATACCAGGCTGGGATGTCATTAAACGCGAGTTACAGGGTATTAATTTCCCTAGGAGTTTAATTCATAATAAGCAGAGGCTACAGGATTGGGATAATCATTATCAACCATCGGTATCCGAATCTGTAGGTCCTAATGAACGACCTTACAAAGGAATATTACATCGTAAGAGCAAAACAATAAGTAGTCCTCAAGCAATAAGAAAAAAGCGAAATGAATTAGCGCGAAACTGGTTAAGAATGTAATATACATTACGTCATTTGAATACAAAGATACAATTGAATCACTCTCATCATAAAATATTCAGAAACCACGTCAGACAGGAATATACAAGAATACACAGGAACATTCTTGTATATACAAGAACGACGTTATCTCCATTAGGCCTAAAAGTGTAACTCCGCCTCTTATGTTTCACCATCATAACTCTTAAGCCTAATCAGATGATTGGCTGAGGGAACGTAAGCCAGCAAACGGGGCGGAGCTAGATAAGCTCCGCCCACCTCTTATTCATGTATATAAGACCCAGCGCACTCTAAAGCATCATATATTTGTATTCCTACCTTTCAATGGTTAGTAGTTGTGTTACGACCGAAATGACGTGCTTAGTTAGAAATATCACGATCAGTGAGTTAACGTCTTGGTCTGTGGTACATCAGCATTGCGCTGTTATCTTACGTTTTAGAAGAAGGCCATCAGGGGATCGCTACATTACATGCTTATCCCCTCAACCTACTTATAATAAGCCTTTATTCATCTCTGTAGAAAGTCTCGCCATCATCATGGAAGCTGTTTCGGATTGGAAGTCCAAAGACTATATGAACTTCAGCGTTCTAAATGAATGGGGGATGGCTATATCACAAGGGGGCCATGAAGATCACAAGCGGTTAACCCTGGTTTTTTCCTTACATGAAAACATTCCGAGGGTACATATAGGCTGCTGGCTTCGACGTAATGCGTCATCTGTTTTCTCATCAAGTGCGCACACAATTACAATAAGTGGTAAAGAATCCATCGAGCTGTTCCTAAAGATGAATGATGAATTCCTACATAGATTAGAAGATACGAATACACTGGAGGACCTCATAAACACCGCATATCGAATAGTTTATAATACATACAGTGATAGTTTTTTATTTAACTCTAACAACGTCGCTAAGATGATAGAGGTCGTAGACCTTAATCGTTTTACTCCTGTATGGAATCAGGAAATGAGTGGCGACCGATATAAAAATCATACTCTGAAGATATCAGCGGCTGAAATGTATATGTTCATTACAGGAGAGGGAAGGGTAGGATTAGAATCCTACGTTGAAACGACGCAAGCAATTCTCGATGCATTAAAGTAATATATTCAAATAAACCTAATTATTATTATTATTACTGTAAATATTATGGGTTCTGTGTAAATATTATTGCCTCAGTGTAAATAAAATGTTTTTATATTTTTACATTTCCTTATCCTTTTTATTTTTAGGGATTGTGCATATATATATATTATTTTTATTTTATTTTATTTTATTTTATTATTTATTTTATTATTTTATTTATTATTTTATTTTATTTATTTTTTTATTTTATTTATTATTTTATTTTATTTATTTTTATTTTTATTTATTTTTATTTTTATTTTATTTAATTTTATTTTTATTATTTATTTTTATTTTTTATATATATATTATATATATTATATATATTTATATATATATTATATATAATAATATATATATATATATTATATATTATATATATATTATTATATATATATATATATAATATAAGCCGCTTACATATTGATCATAGTCAACATGGAGGCGAAGGAGGTAGTTGATAAACATTACTTCAACCTGAGGGAACCAAATAGTTTTGGAGGTTTCAC
>JABUQX010011581.1:0-15000 GCA_015478945.1 Trachelipus rathkii | reverse complement strand
ATATATATATATTCAGTTTATATTAGAGATTTATAATATTATATTTTTTTATATATATATATATATATATTATATATATATATATATATTTATATATATATATATATATATATATATATATATATATATATATTATATATTATATATATATATATATATATATATATATATATATATATATTATATATATATATATAATATATATATATATATATATATATATATATATATATTTATATATATATTATATATATATTATATATTATATATATATATATATATAATATATATATATATACCAACCCTTTGGTCTTCCAGGGGGCAATTTTGAGAGCCCAACTTTTTCGGCCAACCTTTTGTATTCTACGGTACAATTTCGGCATTGTAACTTTTTTGACCTTATAGCTTTTTTGATGGCTTTGATGGTTCCCAATCACCGTAAGAAGTATCTAGTGATGTTCTATTAGTGTTCTATGAGTATTAGATGAGTGCCAGGTGAGTGCCAAGTGAGTGCCAATGAGTGCCAATGAGTGCCAAGTGAGTGCCAATGAGTGCCAAGTGAGTGCCACATAGTGCCAAGTGAGTGCCACATAGTGCCAACTGAGTGCCACTTTTTTCAAGCCTTTTCTAGCCTTCCCTGAGCCCCGAATAGCCCTAATATGGGTGTCTACCCCTAGGTTATAAGGTACGCGGATTCGATTGGTGTATATTACAAGTTGCTAGGATGCACGGATTCGAACCACCGGTTCGGGCGGGCGGGAACGCGCCTGCGGGCGCACGCGACGGGCGGGAAAACGCGGCGGGCGGGCTGGCGGGCTTGCGGGTCGCACCTGCGGGTGCCGAGGATCAAGGTTAAGATATCAAAAAAGGGCTAAGCCCCTAAAGACAGATTAAAAATCACCGTGGGCAAAAATTGACCCATGATCGAAAAAATTAGGGTGGGGTACGTACAACGGTTGCTAACGCAACCGTTTAGCGCGCCCTTTCTTCGAAAGGGCGGCAAAAATTAGGGTGCCAAAAAAATTTTAAGGTTGCCAAAAATTGGGTTGCCAAAAATACCGTGCGGCCAAAAAATGACCCATGGAAGATCAAAGGGGTGGTCGAAAAAAAGGTCAAGGCCAAAAAAGGTCAAGGTCAGGTAAAAATTTGGGCTCAAAAAAGGTCAAGGTCAGTCAAGGTCAGGTAGGTGGTCAAGGTCATTTTCGTCCAATATGGATCTCCTACTACTGGCAGTGTTTAATGTAACATCTTTTGAGATAAAAATTCGATTAAGGTAAATTACCCTTTACTTTATAACATCTTAAATTTGATTTTATTCAATTTTTTTTGGTAAATCTTGCGACTTTTGATGGCAATACTTATAAGTGAAAAATCAGTAGAAAAGTCCTTAGTTTAATACCTTTAAAATATGACTTTCACTAAATGATAAATTACTTTTAATTCGCGATCTTAAAAATCAAGAATCCATATATAACTATCCAGATAATCAGGATATTTACTATCCATTCATTTAAAAAATTTAAACAAAAGAAAGCTCCAATCAATAACAGTAATTTTAATGTTATCAGCATAAACAATCATTATTCTGTAATCATAACTACAGTACTACGTATAAGAACCCAGAATAAAGCCAGTCAAGTCAAGAACGAAACCGACTACCAATACCCAAAAAAAAAGACAATAAAAACTGATTCCGTGCTAGAATTATTTAAGACAAATCCTCGGGAAGCATTTCTTCTCTAGCTTACGGATAATTTGTAAAGATTTATTTAAATAATAACTCTAAAAGGAAATCTGAAACCTGAATAATAATAATAATAATAATAATAATAATAATATAATAAATAATAATAATAATAATAATAATAATAATAATAATAATAATAATAATAATAATAATAATAATAATAATAATAATAATAATAATAATAATAATAATAATGAACCCAGTTATATTAATATTAAAATTAATAATAATAATAATAATAATAATAATAATAATAATAATATAATAATAATAATATATAATAATAATAATAAATAATATATAATAAATAATAATTAATATAATAAATAATAATAGTAATAATAAATAATAATAATATATATAATAAATAATAAATAATATATAATAATAATAATAATAATAATAATAATAATAATAATTGTAATAAAAAATAATAATAATAATGATAATATTAATAATAATTAAAGTAATAAGTGCTACACCAATAACAATAATGCTGATAATAGCATTAATAATAAAAATAATAATAATAATAATAATATTAATAATAATAATAATTAATAATATATAATAATATATAATAATTAATAATAAAATAATAATAATAATAAATAATAAAATATAATAATAATAATAATAATAATAATAATAATAATAATAATAATAATAATAATGGTAGGACACACTAAACTTGTCAGAAGTTGCAGAAAGAAAAAAAAAACAAATACTAAGTTTATAAAATTTATTAATAGGATGTTTCGTGGACGTGACTGTCCACTTCATTCAGCTAAATGAAGCTGAATGAAGTGGACAGTCACGTTCACGAAACGTCCTATTAATAAATTTTATAAACTTAGTATTTGTGAGTTTTTTCTTCTATAATATAATAATAATAATAATAATCAATAATAATTAATAATAATAATAATATAATAATAATAATATAATATAATAATAATAATAATAATAATAATAATAATAATAATAATAATAATAATAATAATAATAATAATAATATAATAATAATAATAATAATAATAATAATATAATATATAATAATAATATATAATAATAATAATAATAATCATTAGAAGAAGAAGAAGAAGAAGAAGAAGAAGAAGAAGAAAGAAGAAGAAGAAGAGAAGAAGAAGAAGAAGAAGAAGAAGAAGAAGAAGAAGAAGAAGAAGAATACAATAATAATAATAATAATAATAATAATATTAATAATAATAAATAATAATAATATATATAAAATATATAATTAATAATAATAATAATAATAATAATAATAATAATAATAATAATATAATAATAATAATAATAATATAATAATAAGAATAAGAAGAAGAAAGAAGAAGAAGAAGAAGAAGCAGAAGAAGAAGAAGAAAAGAGAAGAAGAAGAAGAGAAGAAGAAGAAGAAGAAGAAGACGAGAAGAAGAAGAAAGAAGAAAGAAGAAAGAGAAGAAGAAGAGAAGAAGAAGATTAAATAATAATAATAAAATAATAATAATAATAATAATAATAATAATAATTAATAATAAAAAATAATTAAATAATAATAAATAATAATAATATAATAATTAATATAATAATAATAAATAATAATAATTAATAATATAATAATAATAAGTTACAGAAATTAAATATAATAATAATAATAATAATATAATAATAATAATAATAATAATAATAATAATATAATAATAATAATAATAATAATAATAATAATATATAATAATAATTAATAATATAATAATAATATAATATATAATAAATAATAATAATATTCATAATCCATAATAATACTGATATTAATATTATAACTACTACTACTACTACTACTACTACTAATAATAATACTATAATAATAATATACATATTAATAATAATAATAATAATAATATAATAATAATAATTATATTAGTATTAATAATGTTAAATACTAAGCATAAATGCTGAGGATAATAAAAACAATAGTATATAGTAATAATAATAATAAATTATTAATAATAATAATAAATTTAAAAACGGAGGAAGAAGAAGAAGAAGAAGAAGAAGAAGAAAAGAAGAAGAAGAAGAAGAAGAAGAAGAAGAAGAAGAAGAAGAAGAAGAAGAAGAAGAAGAAGAAGAAGAAGAAGAAAGAAGAAGAAGAAGATAATAATAATATAATAATAAAATAATAATAATAATATAATGATAAAATAATTGTTATGATAATAATAATAAATAAAATAATAATAATAATAATAATAGTAATACTAGATAATAATAATAATCCTAATAATAATAATAATAATAATAATAATAATAATAATAATAATAATAATAATAATAATAATAATAATAATAATAATAATAATAATAATAATAATAATAATAATAATAATAATAATAATTATAATAATATAATAATATAATAATAATAATAATAATAATAATAATAATAATAATAGTAATAATAGAACACACTAAACGTGTCAGAGGTTACAGAAGGAAAAAAAATACTAAGTTTATAAAATTTATTAATAGAACGTTTCGTGGGCGTGACTGTTCACTTCAATCAACTTTATTCATACTTAGCTGAATGAAGTGGACAGTCACGTCCACGAAACGTCCTATTAATAAATTTTATAAACTTAGTATTTGTGAGTTTTTTTCTATAATAATATAATAATATTCAATAATTATAATTATAATAATCAATAATTAGAATAATATAGATAAATATTTCACAATAATAATAATAATAATAATAATAATAATAATAATAATAATAATAATAATAATAATAATAATAATAATAATAATAATAATAATAATAATAATAATAATAATAATAATAATAATAATAATAATAATAATAATAATAATAATAAATAATAATAATAATAAAAATATAATATATACATAATATAATAATAATAAAATAATTAATATAATAATAATATAATATAATATTAATATAATATAATATATATATAATAATCCAATATAATATATAATAACTAATATATATATTACCTGAATAAATAATAATTAGATAATAATATATAATATATCATAATAATTAATCAATCAATATAATAATTTTAACTAATTATCATAATAATAATATAATAATAATATAATTATAATATATGTTTTAAAATAATAGTAATCAATTATAATAATAATAATAATAATTATATTTCGTGTAAAGCATCACGTACTCAAACCCGATTCCACACCTGGAAGAAGTTGAACAACCCCTTCCCCTAAACCCTTTCTTCAATCTTCCAACGTAAGATCACACACAACACGCATACAAAAGACCACTAGAGAGAAAATATCTTCTGAGAAGAATTAATAATAATAATAATAATAATAATAAATAATAATAATCAATATAATAATAATAATCATAATAATACATAATAATAAATAATAATAATTCATAATTAATATATATATAATATACATGATTATTTTATAATATGAAATATAATATATATAATAATAATAATATAATAATAAAATAATAATAATAATTAATAAATAATAATATATATTATATCAATAATAAAATAATAATAATAATATAACTAGTAATAATAGGAACACTAAACGTGTCAAGGTTACGAGAAGGCAACAAAAAATACTAAGTTATAAATTTTTATAGAACGGTTTTCGTGGCGTGACGCTTCAACTTCAATCACTATTAATCATACGTTAGAATGAAGTGAGTCACGTCACAAAGTCCTATTATAAATTTTATAAACTTAGTATTAGTGAGTTTTTTCTATAATAATAATACATCATAATCACTATAATAATATAATAATCTCAAATAATAATAATAATAATAATATAATAATAATATAATTAAATATAGTAATATACATAATAATAATCAATAATACAATTTAATGATCAATAAGATAATAATAAATATTTATCAATGAAAATAATAATTAATAATTAATAATAATAATAATCATACATAATAATATAAATAATAAGTAATTTATATAAATAATAATAATAATTCCTAAGACTCAGATGAAAATATAATATTTATATAATCAATAATAATTTGATAATTAATCATCACATTGATGTACAATAAATAAAATAAATATGAAAATATCTTAATAATAATAATATACATCATAATAAATAATAATATATAAATATTTAACTAATATAGTAAAGTAATTATATTTGTGTAGAAAGCCATCACGTACTTCAAACCCATTCCGCCTGGAGAAGTGAAACCTTCCCCTAAACCCTTTTTAATTTTCCAACGTAAGATCAACACAACACGACTCACAACAGACCAACTAGAGAGAAAAATAATCTTATGACAAGAATAATAATAATTATAATAATAAAATATGTTAAAAATAATAATTTAAGTAATATAAAATGATAAATAATACATCTAATAAAATATATATTAAATATGGTAATAAATAATAAACATATAAATAATAATAATAATAAAAATAATATACCCTCATAATAAATGAAAAATTTGTATAATGAAATAAATAAATAATTAAATAATAATAATCACATAATACTAATAATACATATAATATAATTATAATATAATAATAATAATCAATAATAAAAATAAATATAATAATAATAAAAAAAATGAGGAAGAAGAAGAAGAAGAAGAGAGAAGAAGGAGAACGAAGAAGAAGAAAGAAAGAAAGAAAAAGAAGAAAGAAAGGGAAGATAGCAAGAAGAAGACCAGGAAAATTTTCATCGAGATACCAAGAAGAAGGAAAAGAGAGAAGAAGAGAAGTAGAAGGAAGAAAGAAACAGAGATAAAAGAAGAAAGAAGAAAGAAGAAGAAGAAGAGAACGAACCTTGGGCTAAAATTGAGATGACAAATAGGTAACAGAAATGTGAACATTCACTGGGCGATAAAGTAATGTTTTAATGAGGAAATACTTTGCACCGAATGACGAAATAAAAAAAAAAACGCTGAACTACTTATTGGAAAGAGAAACCTCATTCCAGAACATACGGTGCAATCCTGGCATTAGTCATATCTATACTGATACTAATATCAATATAAGACTACTATACTATATCGATCTAATATTATATACTATATACTAGTACTATATATATTATATTTATCATTATATATATATATATATTATTATATTAATTATAATGATATATATATACTAATACTATAATATATTATATATATTGTAATATTAATATTTTAGTATATGTGAAAATTATTTTGCGGCTATTGGCGATATATTTGCGTTTACTATTTAATTCAGAGCCTCCATTGGAACTGATATAATGATATAATATTGATTATAATCTATATAGTACCTTTACACACTGATACCCTCCCATATATTTATCTATATACCTTAACATATATATATATAACTTTCTAGCTATATCAACTGATTATACTAGATACTAATCATATATTAGCATATATCAAGCTCTTAGGAGGTGACCGCTGCAGCGCAAGAATCAGATAGAAAGGCCAAAGAATTAACTTAATAAATTATCAGATATAAGGATGTGTCTATGGTAATGTTTATAGGAGAGCGCGTATTAGCTTTCAGATCCCTACTTACTGACAAACTATTACCTGGACTCTGCCTTTATCCAGAGTATCTCAGATCTTTACCTTCTCAGACAGTTATGTCTTATCCTAAACATCAGCGAGACATATGTCTTAATTAATGTGCATACACATGTTTATTAAAGAACGATGTTTAACGCTTATATTTTCAGTTACTTGTTTTTTATATTGTCAGGCCTCCTAACTTGATACTTTCTAAACTTAGCGTTTTATTCTTGAACTTTTATATATATATATAACTTACATTTATATATATAAATAAATAATATATCTATGTATCACAACTAATTATATAATAGATACATATAGAGATAAATATATATTATATATATCAACTATCATATATAATTCTTATGTCTATTAGTATTATATAATATAGCTATATCATATTATTATAAATATACATAAATAATGGCTAATGACCCAAACACAAATTAACTAACTGATATGTGTAACCGATTTTCCGAATGACAATTAACCGCTCTACCCATTGATCAAGGCTTGGCGGGCTAATAATGAATAAACACAAAATTTTTAAAATAAATAATGCTTAAAAATTACATAATAGTTAATATATAAAATAAAATAAAATATGAAAAATAATATTCATTTTAGGCTATATATGAAAAAGATACATCTAAGCGACAAAACCTCTACAGCACTTCAGATCATTAAACTACATTACTTCCAATTTGTAAATTTTCATTACAGCTTTGGGAGCGTTCGGTGCCAAATATATAAGGATTTAAGAATGGAGTCCAGCTTCTTTTCCCCAAAGTCTACAAATATTGAAATACTTAATCCTCTGTATAGGATGATATTTTCCAGAAGAGAGACAATGATCGCCCCCCAGAATAAGGGATGGGTGCAAATGTTCCACAGTACCTATAGGGATACCCTTTATGTTCCCAGCATGCCGAAAGCATGACCTAGAGAGTAGTACTTCCTATTGTCCGGTGGCACCCACAGTCACCGCCCACTTGTATTGTATATAACTGAAATGAACATAAACGTAAGGAAGTTGTTATTTAACCCTTTGAAGAATTTGCCAATACTTTAACATTACTTAAGGAAATTTTTGGTAAAATTTGAAAATCAATGATTTTAATATTCTAATGCTATCCATTTCGGCAGAAATTTAATTAACTAAATTAATATACAAAATAGCATTTTAAAGCTAAATTTATTATCGCACTTGTTACTCAAAAGCATTAACATATACACATTTTGCCAATGCACATATATGTACATGCTCACATGCATTCATATAGGAATATTTTTATGAATATCAATATTGCTAAGGCGCTGAATATATATATGCAAAGATTTCTTTAGAAATTGGGAAAAACTTTAAATTTCAAAACTTTCCTTTTCGGAATGAATCCCTTACACTGTAACGTTATCTTTAATTCCCATTTTATATTTTCTGTTGAAATTGTTAAAGATGTTCTCCAATCATTCATTTAAACAATGAAGACTGATGTTCAATAAGGTTAGGTCCTATCTCTCCTTTAGATGTTCTCCGTTCATTCAATTAACCTATGATGTTCAACAGGTTATGTCCTATATTATATATATATATATATATATATATATATTATATATATATATATATATATATATATTATATATATATATATATATATATATATATATAATATTATATAATATATATATAGGATATATATATAATATATATATATATATATATAAATATATATATATTATATAATAATATATTAATATACATATATATATATAAATATTATATATATATATATATATCATGGGTTCTGGATCGAACATAGTAATCCGGTTCAAGACACGGTAGTCGGAACATACCTTCTTCGTTCCGGCTTTCTTTAGGACGACTACAACAGGGGCAGAATAAGGCAAAGTTGATTTAACGATCACCCACATATTGATCATCTTTTCAATTTCCTTTTTCAATTCATTACGGGTGGTATAAGGTAGAGTGTAGGGTTTGATCCTTATAGGATTGTCATCGATTAAATCGACAGCATGGAAGTCATGTTTAGCGGTGCCCGGCACACAATTTCCTTATGTAAGACTTCTTTAAGTTCAGCTTCGTCCTTTTCTTCTGTTAATTTGTTTTCTTCTTCATCACTTGGTTCTTTTTTAATATCTTCCAATTTCTCAATTAATTCTTGCTTACTTTCTTGGTCTTGAGTTATAATTTCCTGTTTGCTGAATCTTTTTTTTCCTATGCGATGAAGAGTTGGCGTCGTGTTTTCAATTGTTTCACAAGCTCAAGTCTTTCTCTTGTCATCTCGATGCAAACTTACCACACAGTTATGAATTGTTTTGAAAGGATATTAAATTTAAAACTTTCCTTAAAAATTAAACTTGCAATTTTCTTTCTTGATGATTTTTATTGGAATGTTTATATTGTATAAATATAAATATATATAAATATAATAATAGTAGTAGTAATAATTATTATAAATTATTAATAAATTATATATATATATATTATATATATATTAATATATATGAATATAGATGTACTTATATATATATATATATATATATATTATATATATATATATTTATTATTATTATATATATATTATATATATATATTTATATAATATAAATATATTATATTAAAATATATATTTAATTTACTATAATATTCTTATTTCTTAATCCTATTAATATTATAATTATATAAATATATCTATATATATATAAATATTCATATATATACACTCTATATATATATATATTATCAAATATATATATGTATCCTATATAAATAATATAATATACTATTATATATATATATATATTTATATATATATACTGTATTATACTATATTTATTTTTTATAATAATTATCTACTATATATATAATATATATATATACTATTATATATATATATATATATACTATTTATATATACCTATATATTATATATATATCTGAGTTATACTAATTTATTTATTTCTTAATGAAAATGATTGGACGAAACTACATGATGAATTGCTTATTATATAGATGAAAATAAATGCATTGATGGTTGATAATAGTAAAAATTATTAATAAAGAACAAAAAATTGCCTAAAAAATCCAAAAAAATCAAATAAAATCCAAAAAATCAAAAAAAATCATGATTTTTTCATAAAAAAATTAATGATTTAAATCAACTGATTAAATCAATTTGATTTAATCCATGACAAATCTTCTATATACTATTAATATAATATTATATAATGATATATATATATATATATAATATATTATATATATATATATATTATATATATATATAATATATAACTACAACTATATATATATAACTATATATTATATATATATATATTATATATTATATATATATATATATATACATATATATATTATAATATATAATATAATATTATATATATTAAATTAGATCGCTATATCTATATATAATATATTATATATATTATATATATATATATATATATATATATATAATAATAATATATAACATTATACGTACGTATATATATATATATGAGTCACCTTCAGGCTCAGTGAGTTAACTAGGTTATAAGTTGGACATAAAAAATAGTATGATTGGTTCGGCTCCCTCGTTACAGCTACGTGACTATGCGGAAGCAAAAATTTTCGTCAGATGGAGATTTTCTGTAATATTTAACGGTATTGCAGTTTACGATTGATTCACACCTAATCTCAAAACACCACCACATCCCTACGAAAACAAGCCAACAGAAACAACGAACAATCTTCACATACAAATTCACTATTCTCATTGCTTCTCGCATTGGAAAAATAGTTTCGTTTTAGGATGAAAACCCCACGCCCGGGTGGCAAATCACTTCACGAATTCGCTTCGCAAAGTAGGGCTTGCTATCGGTTTTCTCAACTTTTGCACTTTACCACTTACTGTAAACAGAAACCATACAAATTCTTTCCTGACCAATTTCCAATCTCGAGTGTGAGGTCCTTTTCAAAATAATGGATTCGGCTTATCTAGTAACCCTGACACAGGAAACATACAAAATTATGCTTAATATAATATATATTAATAATATAGTTATTTATTAATTATGATTTTATCATTGTGTATTATATTATATAATATTATTATATTATATAATATATATATATATAGTATAATATACTTATACATATATTATATATATATATATTTTAATAATATATATAATATATATATATATATATATATATTAATTATATAATAATATTATATATTAATATATAATATATTATAAATATAATATATATAGATATAATTAAATTATAAATATATATTATAATATTAATTTATATTAATAATTAATATAATATATATATATATTATTAATATATATATATATTAATTACTATATATAATTTATTAATTATTATATATATATTAATTAATATATATAAATTTATATATATATACTATATATATAATTATTATAATATTATATAAATATTATTAATATATATATATATATATATAATATATATACTTATTAATATTAATATTAATTATTAATATATATATTTAATATATATTAATATATATATATATGTAATATTTTATTAATATAAATATTTATTGTATAATTATATAATATTTAATATAATATATATATATTAATTAATATATTATATTTATTCTTATTATTACTAATTATTATCATTATATGTGATATTTTCTGACAAATAATGCATTCGAACAAAAAATTCAGCTTTAACGGCTTTAATTAAAAAATAAGAAATATCTTACAAATAAATATATTCACTTTATTGTGAAGTGATACTTTGAGATAACAAGTTTTAAATTTAAGATATAAAATTTCTTTTTGACATATTTATTGAGAGAGAAAAATATATTAACCTTATATAAGAAACATTAAAAAATTATCGAAGTTAATAAAATAATTAATAATATAGTTTTATATAAATATTCAGGATATTATTACTATTATATTACTGTATGTATATTATATAATAATAATCCTTGATACTCACTTGTAAAATTGTTTTTGTTTTTCCGTTTCACAATTAAGCATTAATATCATATATATATATATTATATATAATATATATATATTATATTAATATATTATATAATATATATATAATATATTAATTCATTATTAATATATATTAATGATATATTATATATTAATATATTATATGATATATATATATATATATAATATTTTAATATAATATATATATATATATTTATATGTATTAATTATGTTGGCCTCTAGAAAATAAGAGCCACAAATCATATTACTCAAAAAATAACAGATAAAAACACTCAGGAAAAGGTAAATAACATATTGACTGCTAGGAAATCTTGTAGATATTATCATATTAAAATTTAAGAGTGTACGGAAATTATGTTAAATATTATTATAATATATATTATTAATTATATATATATTATAATATATATATATTATAAAATATATATAATATATATTAATATATTAATATATTTTATATAATAATATTATTGAATATTTATATATATATAATATATATTTAATTTAATATATTATATTAATATTATAAATTATATATAATATATATTATATTAATTATATAATAATATAATATATATTATTAAGTATAATATTAATAATTATAATTAATATAAATTGAGTAATTCTTAGTGTAATATAACTTCAAAAGTAAAATTAAAGAGTAAAATTTGGAATAAATATAATTAAAATTTTTGAGATATTCATACATAGAAGAATAAATTAAATGTTAAAAAAAATAATTATATTAGTTAATATAATATATATATTATATATAAGTATTATAAAGATTAAGAAAAGCCAATTATACCTTTATATTTGTATACTGTTACTCTCACGTGAGTATAATATTTTATAATAATATAAATAGTAGTAGTATTATACCTATATTTAATATTTATAATGAAACATCCTATTTATATTTTAAATAAACTAAATGAGTAAAATTCACACACCCAAATAAAGTGAATTATTATCTCACATGTAATAATCATTGGAAAGTTGCCTGTATCATGGATGTGTCGATTGTACTTGAAGATTGCTCTTTTCCTGGACGTTCGATCTATATATATACACGAGAGAGGTCTTGTTATATATAATACTCCTCCGCCCTTTACCTAGAGAGGTACATTACGAGATGTGTGTGATTACTCCTTTCGATCACACCTCGCCTAGCAAAGTCCTAATAAGTATTTTTTATTTGATATATGAAGTACATATAGTACTGGAGATAAAAGCTAAAATCAATTATAAGAGCGTTTTAACTCATCAATTGATAGGCGAGCTTCCATGTTTAGGGAGTAGTAATTCTATTAATTTATAAAATACATTTTGATATCAAGAATTCATCATATTTCGATAGTAACTAAGAGCTGACATCGATCCTGTTTACAACAAGCATATCTCTTAGAACGATATTAACTACAGTAACGAAGCGTGTGAGCAGCATATTAGATTAGATAATAAAAACACGTTATAACTTATTACCGACAATCAAAATAGATAGATAGTTCTCTCACTCTTGATGTAAACTCACAGGTGACTCATTCATGGATAAAGTACCCTCTGATTAAATTATAATATGACCGAAATCTAGTAAGATCGTTAGTTTTATACTAGCTCGTGAGTGAGCTAAATATAAATAACAATATATGCAAATATCAAGCTAATGTATACTATTTCATCATGAATATAATATGTTAATTATCAATAAGCAAATATATGTAAGATTATTTAATTATTATTGATATATGTATAATGTTATATATATATTATTGATTATCAGATACATCATTAAATATCTATGAGTGTATTAAATAACCTCACTCATCAGAAGTACTTGTTAGGATAATTAATTAGATAATAAATTATTTTTGCTACAAATATATTATAGATTATTGAGTAGAGTCATGTGATCTGTAAGTTAGTATCGCCACTAGAATATTATGGTGAGTCTATTTATTTACGTATATACAACAGGTATTATTAATATAGATGAAGTATATTAAAATTACTCTTTAATAATAAATTTATTATAATTATATATATAATTAAAATTAAATATTTTTATTATATTTTAGATATTATTTTAAAAAATGATATAAGTAGAAATGAACTTAAAATTCATTTTCAATTTTATATATATTTAAATTATAATATTTTTAGTATTATGGCCACTGGAATTTTAGGTACATTTCCTATTATTATAATATATAATAATATTATGACTTTATTTGATAACTTTAAATTTAATCGATCAACGGAATTAAGTTAGATATTACATATCGCTCTTATATTTTATTAATTATATATATATTGACTCAAAAATAACTTGTCTAATATCGCACGTAGTGAATTATATTAAATATATATATTATATAATATATATATATATAAATTTAATTTAATAATTATAATATATATATCATAATATTAATTAATATATATATTATATATATATATATAATATATTTATATTAATAATATAGCATTACTATATATAATTATAAATTAATTATATAATATACTTTAAGGCCACTCAATGGACATCCTCCTATCGGACCTCATAATAAAACTCATCGTTAATTTAAATAATTGATTA
>JABUQX010011580.1:12500-30000 GCA_015478945.1 Trachelipus rathkii | reverse complement strand
ACCACTAAGGTTAAAATTATTCACTCCGCAGGAACAACCAACACAGACGACACCATCAGTGTAAATATGTAACACCCTAAGAGAATTTCGCTGCAATATTGGGGCGTCACAGCGATAAATTTAGGAAAACATAAACCACGTAACTAGAACTGGGAGAGGTGAAAGAAGGTTATGTCGGGGGTATAATCGAGCGAGGGATCATTCACGTACGAAGCGACTCCAATAAACATGGAGAGGATAGTGCCTCTCAAGTGTCAAGAGATCAGTGCGTGCAATAACAACACTCTTACGGCCGAAGGACACGGGCACCCTGCACTTGGGTCGAAGGTTCGGCTGTAGCGCACACAATGATTCACGGGTGCTCCAACGGTACGCAAGAAATCCTGACACACTGATCGCCGGCGAGACAAAGGAAGGCCCAGGGCCACAACACCCGTGAAGACCGATTTACATATCTCGTGCATACGAGAGCGCTACACACGGCAAGACATCTGCAGACACAGGTTGGCGGAGGTAAACGCACCAGGCGTGAGTGACAATACAGTGCTTTAACGCCTTGCGGACATTAATACCGGTCCGGAGGCCTGCCATAGGTCCACCGCACAACACGGCACATCGAAGGGCGCCACTGGCTTTTGCCCGAGAACATCCATTGAGGTCGACGATTGGGCAAAGTGCTCTTACGGACGAGCGAGAGGTCTCGTACGCCTCGACAGCGTGGTAAAGGTATACCCGACGACCGACGGAGAGGTTTGCCCATTGCTTGTGCTGCAGGTAGCCGCCGTTGGAGGTGGAGTCGGTATGATCTGGGGAGTATCTCTTTATCGGGCCTACCAGAGTGTGCACATCTTCTATAGAGCAGCTCTTACAGCCGTAAGGTATATCACAGACCTCCTCGAACCATATTGTCGTGCCATATGCCCCTACATCGGTGGACTCTTTCATCCTAATTGCATGAAAATGCAATGACACACAAAGACTCAATGACTGTGTGAACGGACGTTACTTTAGACGGTTCAAATTTACGGCGTTGGAGTGGCCAGCATATAGTCCGGACCTCAACCCAACCGAATTTTTGGGATATCCTGAAACGTCGGATTCGACTGCTGCAACCCCTTCCACGGACCCTCCCGGACCTGCGACAGGCACTGCACGACGCATGGGACCAAATCACTGTTCAGGGCATTCGCCCACTCATCTATAGCATGCCAGAACGGTGTCAGGCATTCATCCATGCCAGAGGGTGTCATACACGGTATTAGAGACAGACCCAACACCCCCCGCGGCCATCGTCGTACGTACCAACATTGTGTGTTTACAGCGCCGAACCTCCGAACCCTACTGCGAGACCCTTTAGCTGCACCTTGGCCTCACACTCTATCAAAACCTACGGCTCTGGGCAGAATCCCCATTGCTATTTGTCATCTGTCTAATAAAGTGTCTCGCATCTCAACTTTTTCTACCCTCCTTCGCCAATGTACCTTTGTGGTGCGTTAATTTGACGAGTAGTATATATATATATTATATGTTATATATTATATATATTATATATATATAAAAATTAAAAATTTTTCGTATAGAAATATTTATATTAGTATATTAGTGATAACTTTTAAAAATATTTTTATTATATATATATATATTATATATATAATATATATATATATATATGTATATAGATCATATATGGTCAGCCTCTAGAAGAGCCACAATCCTTATCTCAAAAACTACAACAGCTACAGGAAAAGGAATACATTGCTGGAATGGTGGTCCAATTTTAGTATTGCGCGAAAATGTAAACCAAAAAAAAAATAATAATAAAAAAAAAAAATTATATCTCAAAACTACGAATAGCTACAGCGGAAAAGAAGAAATTTTTTGGAATCCTTGGGGTAAAAGATTGGATAGGAAAATGTTTGAAAAAAAAAAATTAAGAAAAATTATTGTTAATTATTATACAGTAATATTTGAGAAGGCCTATTTAGAGACCTTTTATTGGTCTCTCGTTAAAATAAATAGACTTTCTTATTAATTTTTGCTTTTTTAATGTTAGTTTATAATATATCACTTCTGAAGGAGGCGAGTCGGGTTCTCTTTCGGCCCTTCCGGGAACTACGTGGGTAGGACTAATTCCCCCCCTCCGGGGCGGGTCTCCGGAACCCCCGTCTTTGGTATTTCGTACGGTGTCGCGGGCGTTCCTCCGCCCCCCCTCCCCTACGGGGGTATGGAAAACCCCCCCCTGTGTTCCCCTTCGGCTCGAGCCCCCTAAATTGACGTGTAATACCCTTACAACATAAATATATATATATCCTATGTGCCCAGCAATCCCCCCCCAACGAAATTTTGATGTGCAGTTGAATAAGTTCTTTTTTCTTTTTTTTTACATTTTCTAACCAAAATTTACTATCTCCAATGGATTCCCAAATTACAATATATCTTCCACTTCCTGATAGCTTTTGTTACGTTTTCGAGTATATGTTTTTTTTTTTTTTTTTTTTTTTTTGTTTTACAGTTTCCTCGGTAAAATTTGGCCAGGATTCCAGCAATGTATCCCTTTTCCCGGTAGCTGTTTTAGTTTTTAAGATAGGGATGTGGGGTATGTTGTGGCCTGATATATATATATATATTATAATATATATATATATACTATATAGTATATATATATACTATTAATATAATATATAATATATAATATATATATATTGTGTGATGGTGTGTGTGTGTGTGTGTGTGTCGTGTGTTGTGTGGTGTGTTGTGTGGTGGTGTGGTGTTGTTTGTGCCGCGTGTGTGAGGGGTGTTTGTTTGTGTATGTTTGCCGGTATAAATAATGTCCATCGTCATAGGGACTCTTCACCCCTCTGGTGATCGAAAAATTCAACTATTAGTGGATTTCGAGTTTTTCGAGATTCCCATCCCCTTCCTCGATTTTATGATTTATTTAAATTAATAATGCTAAACATAACCACAATATAATAGATTTAATTAGAGATTTAAATTAAAAAAAAAAAACACACAACAAAAAAAAAAAAAAAAACCTCATGGAATATTTTGTTTTTGTTTTATTTTTTTTTTTTTTTTTTTAAAAAAAAAAAAAAAAACTTTTACAAGAACATACGAGCGACAAAAAAGATTTTCTATTTTTTTATTTGATTATTTTTACGAAATAGTATATTATTTTACTAGTTCTTGGTGTTAATTGCTTTAGAGCTAATTTGTTTACTAATAATTTTGAGAATAGTTTTTGTCCCCATAATTTTACTACATAAATAACTGATTTAATGGTGCAGTAATGTTGCTTGTACACAACATGAGTCAATCTTATGTGTCATTTAGAGAACGTGGGTCACATATGCTGCTCGGGAGGCTTTTCCAAGTGGCCTAGGCTTTGAAAAATTAATTTCACGAAGTTGGTTTTAAGTTCTACAATTTTCCTTTAAAGAAAGAATTTGCCCAAATCTAAAGATTAAGCCTCAAGAATGAGTGTTAATGTTTGAAACAATTTACGCTTGTGATTATTTCCCTATCAATATTAACATTCAAATATATATATATATATATATATATATATATATATATATATATATATATATATATATATATATCAATTATTCTCCTATACACAGATATTTTTCCTATTATCTTAAATTATTATTATTATTAAAATTATTATTATATTATTATTATATTATATTATTATTATATATATTATTATTATTATTATTATATATTACATATATATATTAGAATATATGTAATGTGTATATATTATATATTATTATATATATATATATATATATATATATATATATATATATTATTATATATATATATATATATTATATATATATATATATATTATTATTATTATATATATATTATATTACAGTGGAAGGCATCCAGGATTTTCTCTCGGGGCCAGGATTAAAATCGTTATATATATATATTATTATATATATATATTATATACATATATATATATTATTATATTATATTATATTATTATATTATTATTATTATATATATATATATATTATTATTATTGATATATATTATTACATATTATTATTATATATATATATATATATATATATATATATATATATATATAGTGGAAGAAAAAAATATTAAATTTATAAAAAAAAATATGTATAATATATATATACTAAAATCATTTTACCTGATGTTAATTTTTTAATCGCTTGGCATGAGAGTGATAAAGTCCGAGATAACATCTTCGTTTTTAAGTCAATATTTCAATGTACGTAGAGGAGGGCAAATCCAGTAAGTCTTTCATTTACAGTATTTCTCAAGTAGGTTTTCAGAAGTCTTAATGTTGAAATTTTTTTTCTATTGAAGCAGTAGCCACGGGTAAAATTGACCAGTATTTGCAACAAGATGAAAATATTTGTAAATTGTGACTGCGAACACGAAACTAGTTCGTCTATTGCTGTTTTTGGACGATCTGTGCTGTGATGCCATTTCAACTTCCATAAATTCCATTCTGCTTTTACTAAATCCTCAATTGGGCTGTCGAGATCTTCCTTGTAAAATGTTACATCTTTTATCTTTTCATATGGCACGTTACACTTGTTCGGCATGACAAATTGCAAGGAAGATATAATTTTTCATGATTTAAAACCTCTCGCCTAATGTGCTGATATTAAATCATCCAAAAATGGTATAAAATGGATGTGCGATAATATGTCTGTGGGTCGATAGTAGGAATGTTGGGTCTGTATTTGAATTGTTAATTTTTGGTTCAGCAATCTAAATACTAAAGCTCAGATTCAGATGCGTTTACACATTCTTCAAAAATCTACTGAAATTCAATGTTGCATTTTTCTCTGATGGCTTCAAGTTTAGTTTTAACTAGATTCACTTCATTATATGCACTCACCAAATCAATAACGTATGTCTCCAATCGTTTTGAAAGATTGTATGTTAAACTTAATAGTCTGTTTAAAAAAAAAAGGAAACCAGAAAAGATGCTTATAAACATTGTTTAGAACTAAGGTAGCTTTTTCTGACTGATCTCCAACTTCACATTTTGTTTGTTCTAAAGCTGCTCTTATTGGGTTTATCATCTCATTAAATAATGAAACCGATTCCTGCCGTTGGCACCAGCGAGTTTCGCTAACTTTTTTAATCTCTTTGCTACTCATAGGAATAAGTTCTTCTATTTTTCTAAAAGAACTTTTGTTCCTTTTAGCACTTACAATAAAAATGTACAACATTGGGATATTATTCCAATTGCATTTCGAATATTCTGAACTTTAGAAGCACCTTAAGGCATAAATTTAAGCAATACAAAAAGCAGCGAGTATAAATAGCTTTGTGAAATTTTTCCTTTATTACTTTCTGAACACTGCTGAATTCACCACTCATTGCTGCTGCACGCACCGTCATACCCTTATCCTCTTAGGTTATTTTTATTCAAAGAAGTTCAGTTACTTTTTCTTCAAATAATTTTGCAGGACTTATTCCCGTCAAATCATTTGCTGAGACGAAACACAAAAAATCTTTGACGGTGAGAGTATCAATATCAACGTAACGAGCACACAACGAAAATTGTTCTTTCTGGGACACATCGTTCGTCTCATCGGCTAGGACATTAAAAAGTTTACAAATTTACTTTTATTTATGTTTTGCACCTTACGTTGAATGAGATGCGCAATGACTGAATTGGAGCATTTTGGACTGTGAAATTGGTATACATGGCATTTCTACCACTAGTTTTTAAATGTTCTGAAAGAACATGGTCTCCAGCATTAGCACGATATCTTAAATGACCCCGAAAAGTGCCATCGTTTCCCACAGGCCAAGAGAGTTCGATTCGACCTGAGTCATGATGTCCACGTAACGATATATTTTGCTTACCAGAGAATCGAATTGTTTCAACAATTGGAATTAGCCGCTTTCTACTGTCTTCGGCCCCCATTTTCTTCTGGCTGTCAATCTGTTTGTCAATGTTCTCAATTTTTCCTTGAACCTGCTTTTCTTCAGAAAATCTCTCTTCCACCGATTCTTTGTGATATTTAGTTGCCTCGTGTTTTTTGAAAGATTCAATGGCTTTCTTTAAGCTTGAATACGGTCTCGAGACAAAAACACCCAATTCCTGTTGTTTACCTTCTTTTGTTTCCAAAAACAATACGCAATTTGAGCAATAAACTCAACATTTTAATATTTCCACTTTTCCCTTATTGCTAAATACTGTACCTATGAAATTGCCAATATCGTTTAATTTTGATTTAATTTTAATTAATTTAATTTTTAATTAATTTAATTTTTAATTTTAATTTAATTTAATCTCTGCACTTTATATTAATTATTAACGGATATGATACTTGAAAATTTTTAGGGTCTGAAATATTTCGGGGGGGGCCCCTTGCCCCCCCTCTATATACCACTGTATATATATATATATATATATATATATATATATATATATATATATATATATATATATATATATATATATATATATATATATATATATATATATATATATATATATATATATACAAGAGAAATAAAATAAAGCTGAAATTAAATTTGTATTTGTAACAAACTTCTGATGGTTGTTGTTGAGCTCGATTCCTGACCCTAGTTAATGAGGTGCAGTGTTTGACTACGCCAATGACGTATTATACATAAATACCCCCGGTTTTGGTATTAATATTCACCATGCGCGGCACCCTGTTTGGCCCTACGTTCGAGTGCGAGAGGGAGGAATACGTAGTAATGCTCTTCTTGGACAGTATAAGTATTCTCGGATTCTTCTTTTGTCTCGTCGTGGCGTAGTGGTCAAACACTTGTAAGCTCATCTGGTTAGGGTCCTAAGCATCAACCCAGCATAGTGAAAATATATAAGAGGTATATATATATATATATATATATATATATATATATATATATATATATATATATATATATATATATATATATATATATATATATATATATATATATATATATATATATATATATATATATCTGAAAATTCTATTTGTTACATGAGCTTTTATTTTCTGGTACCAAGTGACGAACCACTTTTACTTTTAGTTAAACTTATCTAAATTTAAAACAGTGATTACAGAAGCTAGTACCAAATGGTCGAAAGGGAAATTGATCGACAAGTCAAATGGTCGACATTTGTAAAAAATAACCTTACCTAACCTAACCTAACCTAACCTAACCTAACCTAACCTAACCTAACCTATCTTAACGGCTGTGCGGGATAATGCCCAAAAATGTAAAATGGCCATATTATTTTTATCGAATATCATCTAAAATTACCTAAAACCAAGAAATCGAAAAAATATCATACTAAACGCAATTTTATTAAATTTATTACTATATGTTATTATGATATATTATTATCAAATATATTCTTAAAGCTAAATCTTTAGATTTTGATAATTCTTTTTGAATTATTTCAAGAACTCCATATCAACTTGATGAGACATATATTTAAACGCTTAAATCGCTCAGAAAAGCTTCGCGGGTCATAATTTTGGCGTACGTTCTCTAAATGATATATTTAACTGGGTTAGGATATTTACAAACTGCATGACTACAGTCCAATTATACAAAAACAACAATTCTCAACATTTTTGTAATCAAATTAGCTTTAAATAATAAATAAAAACAACTTAAACTAGTTAAATAACACACAATTATGAAAAAAAAGCAATTACCAAAAAAAATGGTGTTAAAAGCGTTTTTTTTACAACCTTAGATGTAAGATGTAAAGATCTAAATAATAGAAAGACAAAGAAACGTGTCCTCTCCTGCGGGATTGGAAATGTCTAACACCATAACCAATAAGGTTCGAATCCCGGCAAAGATAAGTTTGTTTGCCTTCCAATTATTTTGGTCTGATATATATATATATATATATATATATATATATATATATATAAAGAGAAAGAGTAAAGAAAGATATATATAAATATATATATATATATATATATATATATATATATATATATATATATATATATATATATATATATATATATATATATAATTTTTTAATATATATATTTATATATATTATATATTATATATATATATATATATATATATATATATTATATATATATATATATATATATATATATATATATATATATATATATATATATATATATATATGTACTTATATATATATATATATATAATAGTTATAGTATCTACATATATATATATATATATATATATATATATATATATATATATATATATATATATATTATTAATGTACTAGGACCCACCACGGCCCACAGAGAAGCGGCCACACTGGGTTGAATAATCAACTCCATGGTGGGTCCTGGCTTATACATATTTTAAATGTCAAAGAAAATTTGAATGGCGAAATGAATATTCAGTCAAAAATAAATAAAAACTAAATAAAATTATATATATTATATTATTATTCATATAAATATTATTACACATACCGGATACAGACCTATACATATAGATATATATATATATATATATATATATATTTATATTATATATATATATTATATATTATATATATTATTATATATATATTATTATTATTATATATATTATTATATTATATATATATTATTATATATATTATATTATTATATATATTTATATATATTACATATTATTATATATTTTTTTAATGCATATTATGTATACATATTATTATATATTAGATACAGAGATATAAATAGAAAGTGTTACATTTATATATATTTATAATTATATATATATTATTATATATTATTATTATTATATATATATATATATATATATATTATATATATATAGTTATATATATATATTATATATATTATACATATATTATTTTTATATATTACATATATATTATTATATTATATTATATTATTATTATTATTATTATTGTTATTATATATATATTATATATATATATATATATATATATATAGTATATATATATATATATATATATATATATATATATATATACATATATATATATATATATATATATATATATATATATATATATATATATATATATATATATATATATATATATATATATATATATATATATATATATATTATATATATGAAACGATCATAAAATTGTTTCATAAATAGTACATATATATAAATATATTTCTATGAATGCTTTGTAAAGTGTGGACCTTCTTACACCAAAGAACAGTTGTTATGTAGGTCAAAAACTTAAGTTAATCCATCAGATGTAAGATGCTAAAGAACTTAGCGTCCATACCAAGTCAGGAGTTTGTATTGAGAGTATAAAAGGCTCAGCCTCGATACAGAGAGCTGAGCAGATGTGGGCTTTGATCACGTCTGTCTTTTCATAAAATTCAAGCAATGTAAAGAGATAAAAATTCCCTTAATGCTATTATAACTAAATGTGTTCTATTACTCTTTGTCCAAAAAAGCTCAAAGCTTAGTCCGTGCGGCGTTATAAAAAGAATCACATCATTATCCCTGATAGTTTAAAACTATAAATCTGTGTTCTAATATCAATAATATAAACAATACTTAGTAAAATTATGATTGTTTAAGGATTAAGAACTTATTCCCATTTAGTATCCACATTTCATTAATGTATATTAATAAACTAAAAACCAATCATCTATTTAATTATTTCTGTGGTCGTAAAAGTCTTCGATAGGCTTTATGAAAACATAATTTTTGGTGACATCCCTTTAGAGTTTAGAGTAACTCGAACCATCAGTCATTAGATCTAGGAGTGTTTAAATGTGATATTAATAAGCAAAAGTAAAAGTGATACAAAAACTGTGAATCTAATTTACGAAAGGTTTGTGTTTAATACCGTTACAAATCCCAAATGTACAATTGAAGAGTATGAATAAAGCTAATTAAGAAAAAAATCTCGAGTCGCTCCCCCATAAAAAAAAAGTTGTGCAATTTCACCCCTAATATCCCAAATCTCTCCTAAACAAAACTACCACTTTTTCTTCTTCAAACTAAAAACAACAGAAACAGATTCAAAATCATACTCACAATGTCTTTCTCAAAAAAGAAATCCCTAAACCGAAAGAGAGAAGTTACTTCCTCCAAAACTCCCTCTAGAACTATAAGCAACTCTCCATCCCGTATATTTCAAAATTTCAACCCTTTACTTAAAGAAAAATAGGGGCCGACTGAAAACATTCTAATCTTACCCCTTGTAGGAAATGTGGGAATGATACTAACAGCCAACGTGTAGGACTATTTTCGAATATAATAATAATAATAATAATAATAATAATAATAATAATAATAATAATAATAATAATAATAATAATAATAATAATAATAATAATAATAATAATAATAATAATAATAATAATAATAATAATAATAATAATAATAATAAGAAGAAGAAGAAGAAGAAGAAGAAGAAGAAGAAGAAGAAGAAGAAGAAGAAGAAGAAGAAGAAGAAGAAGAAGAAGAAGAAGAAGAAGAAGAAGAAGAAGAAGAAGAAGAAGAAGAAGAAGAAGAAAAAAAAATGAAAAAGAAGAAAAGAAAAAAAAGAAGAAAAAGAAGAAGAAGAAGAAGAAGAAGAAGAAGAAGAAGAAGAAGAAGAAGAAGAAGAAGAAGAAGAAGAAGAAGAAGAAGAAGAAGAAGAAGAAGAAGGAGAAGAAGAAGAATTGTGTTTGACCTACTGCTAAATCGTTGCATAATTAACATAAAATTAGTAAATGTTCACGTTAGTTTGTTGGGAGGAATATTTTTTTTAACTAGGAATCACAGGAAAGTGCAAAACAGTTCACAAAGATTCTGCCACAGTTGGAAGAGTCGAATTATCAAAAAGTGCCAATTAAACGAGAATAATCGTAAAAAAACCATAAATTTAAGTTAAAATTGAATTTCAATGCCACGTATATATATGAAATGTTAAATTAAAATTATTATTATTTTTTTTTTTTGCATTGTTATAATTCTCATTTTGTTACTATATACTTCTAACTACATTAGTCCGTATCTATTTATTTTCTTATAAATATAATAGCAATAAAATTTTATTTCAAACGAAATTTACCATTATTGAGTGAAAAGTATTTTAAAAAGAAAAATCAAACGAAAATCACCTCTATTGAGACGAAAATATTTAAAAAAAGAAGTAGTAACGAAAATCACCGGATAATCCTAAACGATCAGTCACAATTTCGTACTGTGACACGGCCTCTCCTAATTCTGGTTATCTAAAAGGAACAAATATGATACTTTAGCATTTATTAGCAAAATAGTTGATGCATTTTCTTTGTCGACGGCAAGTATTGAAGATATTGCTAAGAGCCGTATTTGATGTAAAGTTTGCATCATCCACTTCTGGTTCGGATGTGTAGCTCTTCATACTATTCGGAGACCAATGGCGAACAGTAGACATGACAATTTATGGGATTTAAGTTCACAACTATTGGCATAGCATTCTATTCATAAGACAAATCATTTTAGTTTTGCAGCAATGACAGTGTAAGGATGACTACAAGGAACTCTTGGAGCTCACTGGAATATTTATTTATTGGGAAAAATCTAACAAAGTGCCTTCCTTCAAGCCAATTAGGTTTCAAAAGCAAGATATTGCTTAAAAATATATTTTTAAGTTTCGGAAATAATTTCACTTGAAAGATTTGAAGAACGAAACATCTGCTCGTTTATTTTAAACATACACATTGAAGAGTAGTTTGGCTGTGTTAACGCTGTAGAAGCACCATTCAATGACTTTACGTTTCTTAAAGGAAACCTCATTAAAGCGATTTTCATCGATTGAAATCGTTTCAAATGAAAACTATTTGAATGGCACCTTCTCTAAAATAATTTTCCAAAATTTAAAAAAAAAAATTGACATAGTTTTTTTTTATCCTCATCCCCAATTTCTACTTTTTCATAAAAAGCTTAATAAAATTTTTAATTTTTATTTTTTTTAGTAATATTTTTTTCACTAAGCTACTTGGATTATGTGTATATGTAAAAAGAAAGTCAAAACTATTCAATAAAGTTTCGTAAAAATTTTATAGGGATTCAAACCTATAGGTAAATTTAATTTTTTTCCAAGATATTTTGAGGTTTGAAATGAGTTTTCCAACATTCAAAACCGATTGAAAGCTTTTCAAACTTTGTATATATGTTCCTCTACATATAAAATACAACGTAAAAATATAAGATTACATATGTTTCAAACTAAATTATAAGAAATTTACCAAATTGTCCCGTTAAGACAACATGTCCCAATAATGGGACAGTATATCTTATACAAGTAAAAAAAAACTAGCTGGATAATACTGTCACATATATGAGAGAGGATAGGTTTAGCAAGCTCAAATATCCCACTGTGATAAATGTCGCAAATGTACGAGAAATGTATCAAATATGTATGAAATGTCCAAAATATAAGACAGGATGTCCATATATTAGATTATATGTATTTCAATAAAAAATACTTTAATTTGACATATTGGATCAGTAGATCAAAATGTCCCAGTAATGCCATAGAATAACCCAGTTACTTGTCAATATATGCTATACGAAGCCAAAATTATCCGACTGGGACAAACTGCCACAAATATGGGATAGGATAGGTTTTCCAAACATAAAAAAATATCCTACTAGGACAAAATGTTCCAAATATTCGGCAAATGTCTCAAATATATGAAAAATGTCCCAAATATGGAATATGATATCCCAATAATACAAGAATTTGATAAATTTGTCCAAATAAGACAAATGTCCCATTCATGCCACAGGATTTTTCCAATTTAGGGGCAGTATGTGTTATCTGAGTCAAACATGTCAGACTGTGGGAAAACTGTTACACATATGGGATATGATAGGTTTTTCAAGCCAAAATTATCTGACTGAGATAAAATGTCCCGAATATATGATAAATGTCCAAGATATATGAGAAATGTCCACAACATGGGACGGAATGTCCCTAAAGTAGATTATATATATGTATTGCAAAAAAAGTATTATAAATATGGGGCAGGATATACGAAAAATGTCCCAATACATTGAATGTCCAAAATATCGGATAGAATGTCTCTATATTAGATTATATGTATTCCAAACCATAAAATGCCCAACTTTGACAAAATGGCACAATAAAACAAAATCTCCCAAAAGTGGAACAAACCGGGAAAAATGACCCAATAAGATATCAATGATATCCCCCCAAAAAATAGATTTTTTAGTTCAACAGGCTCTTTAAAAACATTTTGTGTCACAATATTCGTTTGAATTTATTAAAATATAGTTCACTATTATATTCGGAATTGTTTTTTTCTAAAATAACGAAAAAAATCAAATTATTTTCTCTCTTACTCTCTTTCTAATTTAATAAGCTTCCCTTTAAAGCATTGGCAAAATATTCGGATATTCATGTTTTCCATGTTACTTTGCATAGGTTTTGTGACCACATGTGGTATTTGGCTCTTGAAATAGTGGCAATATTTTGTTTGCATGATGTGCTAGGGTAAAAGGCAATAAAACAAAAAATAATTGAAGCTATGAAGACTTCTGATGACACAAAGGACGTTTATAATAAGAAATATATTCTCAGTTTGAAAATTGTAAAGGATATATTGTCATGAGATTAAAATCAATTTGTGAACACCAAAACTATACAAAAAATCTTTTATAAGATTTGAAGTTTCTGCTGTTTTTGAACTTGGATCCTGACAAGTGAGAAACAGACACGCGCACTGCAATCATATTTTGCACAACTTATGGTATTAATTAGAGATGTAGCGGATATCCTCATCCGCATCCGCATAGGCGGATATCCTCATCATTTTCGCTATCCGCATCCGCACCCGCATCCGCATCCGCATCCGCATCCGCATTTATTTTTTCCGGATAGCGGATAGTATTCTTCTATGAATTATGAGACTTGTGTGTTTATATGTATATATATATATATATATAAGTAGTATATATATATATATATATATATATATATATATATATATATATATATATATATATATATATATATATATATATATATATATATATTTATAAATATATAAATATAAAATAAGCACATATATATATATATATATATATATATATTAGATCAAGGGAATTTCAAAGATGCCATAAGCACTTACGCTGGAGATAGATAATAGATTTCAAACTCTGCAAAACGATGACGCATGTGCAATAGCAACTTTTCTAAATCCTAAATACAAAATCAAATTTCTTGAAACATGTGTTTCACAGAGGGTTAAAATTAATTTAGGATGCCTATGTAATGAAATGCTGCTAAAGGCAGAAATATTACCAGCCCAAAAAAGCAAAAGATCACAGAAACAAACACGCAATATCTGTTAACGATATCATTGCTGAATCTGCGAACGTTCTTTTGGCTTCAAGCAGCGATGAATAGTCTTGTTCAGAGGTATCAAAAGACACTCTATCATTGATTGAAGATTATCAAAAGCGAAAAAGCTTGGAATCAGATAAAGATCCACTGGTTTGATGGCGTGATCATTATAAAAGTTTTCCACATCTTGCAGAGGTCGCCAGGGAATTCTTCGCATGCCCTTCAACAAGTGTAGCTAGTGAGCTTCTTTCAGTGGTGATCTCATTTACGACGCAAAGAGAAGCAAACTCTACCCTGAAAGGGCTCAGAAGCTTTTGATTTTGAAGCATAATTTGAGAATTATTAATTTCAAGTATTAATGTATATAACCATTTTCCAAATGGGTGGAGGCTGGGGGAAGAGGTTGGTATGGTGCAAAAGAGTTGGGTCCAAGCGTCCTGCACTCTGGCAACACAGTTATATATATATATATATATATATATATATATATATATATATATATATATATATATATATATATATATATATATATGCTATATATAAGTATATAGAGTATATATATATATATATAGTTATATATATATATATATATTGTTATATATATATATATATATATATATATATATAGTAAATATGTGTCTAAGGTTATGTTATTTATATATAAATATATATATATATATATATATATATAATTGTTGATATATATATATATATATATATATATATATATATATATATATATATATATATATATATATAAATAAAGTAATTGTGGCTAACACTCTAAAAGCTTAACTATCCGCTATCCGCATCCGCAATCTGCGGATAGGGATTTTAACATCCACATCCGCGGATAGTGAAAAATTGCCATCCGCTACACCTCTAGTATTAACCATTGATTTAGAAGAGCTTGGAGTGAAATCAATACAGAAATACCTAAACATCTGACCTAGGACGAAAAACAAAAGAAATTTCTTTACAGGTATAAATGACTACTATTTTTAATTCTCATCTCTGCACTTTCTTTGATTTCAATACTTCCAAGTTCAATGGTTTGGATAAGATCTGCCTTTGATTTGGGAAAGACCCTTTTCTTTTCTCTACTGGACAAGTGAGGGGGTTTTCATGACATTTTTTTCCAATAGAGGTCACATTAAACAACATTTTTCATATAATAATTCTTTTTCTGCTGTTAAAAGGTTTCTGTTAACAGTTTCAAACCCACAGTGTATCAAATAATATGCCAGCTCCACTTTTTACAAATGGCACGTACGTTTATCCGTTTTTACATTTCAATCTACAGAAAAGAGAAATTTCAATAACGATCTTGGCTTTGGAATGAAAAGTTTTCGACTTTCGTCAAGCATTACATTCTTCTATATTTTGGTACTCTAGTCATGCACTCTATCTAAAAGGTTTACTACTCTTATTTTTTTGGTAATATTCAGCGTGCTATTGAAACATAAAATAACATACCATTAAAGAGTTACTTTCATTTTTAAGAGCATACCATAGTCTCATTATTCTCTTTCAACATTGTAATATGCTGAGTGTTTGAGATATGCGTTTAAGTAATGCTTAAATTTTGTTATTTTACGTATTTAATAAAAATATTGATGATTATTGAATAAAAATAAATGAGTTATATAAAAAAAATTTAGTGTAAATAAATATATATATATATATATATATATATATATATATATATAGATAGTATATTAGTCAATTAGCAAAGTATGAGCATATATAGTTATTATATATATATATATATAAAAAGGATATTTATATATATATATATATATATATATATATATATATATATATATACATATATATATATATATATATATATATATATATATACCTACAGATATGAGATATATATATATATATATATATATATATATATATTATTGTTATTATTATTATATATATATATATATATATACATATATTATATATATATAATTAAATACATATATATATATATATATATATTATTATTATTATATTATTGTTATATATATATTATGTTATTATTATTATTATTATTATTATTATTGGTTATTACTCTTTTAAATATATATATATATTATATTGTATTATATATATATATTATGTTATATATATATATACATATATATATATATATTATTGTTATATATTATATATTATTATTATTAATATTATTTATTCTATATATTATATATATTATTATTATATTATTATATTATTACATTTAAACATATATATATATTATATATGTTATTATATTATATATATATATATATATTATTATTATTATTATATATTATTATATTATGTTGTTATATATTATTACACATATTATAGAAGAGTTAGCTTGAAGAAGATACATATATACATATGATATATACATATCATTTAGTGATATATATATATATATATATATATATATATATATATATATATATATATATATATATATATATATATATATATATATATATATATATATATATATATATATATATATATATAACCTATAACAGCTCCCAGGAAGGGCTTTCGCCCTGTCAGTTGAACCAGAGTCTTCTCCTTCTTGCCCGAAACTCTTAACCTTAGACACTCTAGAAAACCATTTCTCGGCGTAATGGTTTCCGACGCCAGTCCTCGAGTTAAATAAACATCAATTGAAGAAATAATTTAAAGTTTTTGACATGTTTTATATAGTTCCTTACGATGACAAAACCTATTTCATATATTTAGGAAATAATTTAAAGTATTTACATGCCTTTTATAGTTTTTTACGAAAACAAAACCGAGATTATCAATTTAAGAAACAGCTAAAAGTTTTTGAAATGTTTTATATAATTCCTTAAGGCTTACGATAACAAAACCGAAATCATCAATTAATGAAAACTGCATCTTTGTGACCGGCAAAGTTCGAAAATCTCTCCCAGATGAATGTTGTATTAAAGTTAAGTTGTTTATAAATTGATATTAAATCGTCTGTGCGCAATCAAACCAATTTACAAATGATGTTAGTTTTATTTTTAATGTCATAATCAATACACATATTATCAAATACCAAAAAGTAAAAAGTTGACAACGAATTGAAAAGCAAAGTCTATCTTAACTTATAGTGAATCATAGGTATTATGACCTGTGACATTATTTTCTGAC
>JABUQX010011579.1:17500-41537 GCA_015478945.1 Trachelipus rathkii | reverse complement strand
TATATAGATATGAGTAAAGAGAGATGAAGATGAGTAGAGTAGAGTAAGAGAGAGTGAAGATAGATAGAGTACTCAAGAGAAGAAACGTAACTTTTATTAGAGGGTATATCTGCTGAGTTATGATTGCGTATTTAAAAATTAAAGATTAGACTCTTCGACTGTTTAGAAATATGATTAGTGCGTAAGTAAGTAGGTGCATAAATTACTAGGAGAAGACTTTTATTTTTGTTATTTACATATCGATTGCATGGGGCATCCGAACACATTCTGCAATTAAAAACACTTGATAACTCTATATGGATATATGAAAATGGATTATAAGGAAATAGATTAATCTTTATCATAAAATATCAAATATCGTGATGAGAGGATTATCCTCGAAAACGTACTAGTTACCAGGAAATAAATATTGGTTTATATGAGGGTTTAAATGGTGTGTAAAATGTGTGCATAAATTATAAGGCTGTTTATTTGTGTTAAATGATCGATTGCATGCTGTGACGGGACAAGACATGCGGTAAAGGGCGAAAAGCCGGTGAAGAAAATGAGGAAATTTGGGTAGAAGGGTGTCAAATGGTTAACAGAAACGGGAGAGGCCGGAGGTAAATCCGAAAAAAAGCAGTCATTTGCCATGCATTATGCTTAGGATTTGGTCTCACTCGGGTCTCTCGGCTCTCTCATCCATCGTCTCTTCTCACGGAATGCGGTCTCAGGAGCTCTCTGACTCTCGTCTCATCGTCTCTCGTCCTCATCTCCTCGATCTCCAGGTCAGATCCTCTCCTCTCTCTCGTCTCTCTCTCTCTCTCTCTTCATCTCTCTCTCTTCATCTCTCGTTCTCTCTCTCTACTATATAGGGATAATAGGATATATATTATATATATAGATATTATATAGGGTAAATATATAGAGTATATATATATATAAGAATATTATATATATATATTATATGAGAGAATATATATATAAGATATATATATAATAATATATATATATATATATATAGGATATATCAGGAAGTTTATTATTTTTGCATATTTTTTCACACTATGTTATTTCTCGCACGAAAAAAATAAACACAACCTCTCCCCCAGTAAAATGCTAATAAACTGACTTTAGTCCTGTCTCTGACTGGCATACCATATACAGTAACGGAGGAACGGACATTACAAGGAAAATCATAGCAACGAGGCTGTAAATTTGGAACCTTGAGAATTTGTGGATATGAAGAAAAGAACTTGGCCAAGTTGCTAGGGTGAAATAATGAAGAAGCCGGGAAAAGACTGGGACGAACATTATAAAAAAGTACAATAGGGAAGATATTTGAAATTCTTTATTTCATATGAATTGCTATATTATTGATCATAATTTTTTGGGATAGAGAAATTAATAAAATTGGCTTATTTTAGGGGCGCAGCCGAGAAAGTAGAGCCCAAATTTTATTTAATTGGAATAGTATTCAAAAATAAGGGAATAGTCGTACGTCCTATCATGCGCCAGTATTTTACCTTCATCCATAAAGATGTCCTTTGTTATTTTCTTAATTGATTTACTAATTTTTTATGTACTGGAGAGGGAGTTGTTAAAAAAAAAACTCAAGATGCGACTTTAATGGGTTGACAAGAAATTTATATTTATATCAACATCCTATGGCCGGTAGGCTTTTTTAATGGGTGAGGGGCTAGCAGGCCAAATAGCGGGCGATACTACAGGTCATTGAAAATTACTAACCTCCATGAGTATAATATAGAATATATATATATGATATAGGGTAATAATATATATGGATATATAAAGATATATATAGAGATATAGGTATATATTAGTATATCATATATATATACTTGGTAATATAGTATAGATATTATAAGGATAGATAGATAATAAATAATATAAGTATAGATATATATATATTTCTGAATATATAATATATATATGATATAATATATAATATATGGATTATAGGGATTTATTTGTAGGATCTATATTTCAGAAATAATATTCAGTTTAGTGATATCGGATTTTGAAGATATTAAAATGAACGAGAATGCCACGGACATTGTAAAAAAATTCGCGCGGAGGCAAGTTTTTGTTCTGATTTACTGGTGGAGTGGTCTGGTTACTAAGTTTTTCTGACGCAAAAAACGTCGGATTAAACTCCCAATCGGAGGAAAGCGCTGCATATCGCGCAATATTTCGGTATCGAGGATGAGGAATTAGGAGAACCAGGACAAGCACTGGGCCTTCCGCACGGATAATGTCTGCAATACATTGTGCTGTGCGCCTACGAAGGATTGGATGCAACAAAACAATACATTCTATGCCTTTTAGCCATTCCAATGATTGTAAGAGGGAGACCTGGATCAATTCAGTAAATGATGTGCTATTTCGCATGAATACCAGTCCCGTGCAGTCAGGCATGTGCAAAAGGAAAAAGAAAAAAAGGCGAATGCAAAGGTAACCACTAAAGAAAGTCCGTTCGGCCACATAACCCTACCAGTAACAAGAGAGTACCATGCAAGACAGTTCTTGCCATACCAATATCGCTCACAGTAGCGACTAACAATCCTTTGATTAAAAAGTGAGGAAGATTGTGAAGTGAGTGTGAGTGAAGTGGTAAGGAAGTTCATGACAAATATCCGGATTTGTTGTGATTGACACTCAAGAATCTTGTTCAGCCAAAAATATGTTTTGATCACAGCTGATTAAGATGATGTTAAGTTCGAGACCTAGACCTACATAAAGTCAAATCAGAGCTTTTGGCATCAAAGCTTCAAGAAAGGAATCTCCTACTACCTAATGTTAATGTAGCCACATACAGGAAAAATCGGCCACCACGATACTGAATCAATACTTTCGAAATGAAATTCTCTGGTAGTAGGTAGGCCAATTGCTGTGATGTGGCCTGGTAATGAAGAGTGAATGCTGGGTTAATGGAGCAAGTATAAGAACGGAACAGAAGACGGACGAGAGAGGACGGGAGAAGGGACTATATCAATAGATTCGGCTTCTAGAGATAGAGTTTAAAAGCTGTTATTGCTGACAATAATGGCACGAAGATTCTCATTCCTTTCAGTCCTATTGGACATTCTGTGTGAATATGAACGAGAGAAACGGAGATGACAGGAATATGAAGCGGAACTTCTTTTAGCAAATTATACACCGGAGACACAGGGCGCTGGCACCTCTGTGGAAACTTGAAAGGTTCATGTGCAATAAAACTTGTTGGACATAAGCAATTGGGATACAACAAGATACTAAGCTGTTTCTCTGTAACTGGATAGTCAGGGTAGGTCCTTCTTATTACAACATAAGGTCTGGCCAGCTAGGAAAAATCTCTTGCCAGGTGAGAAAAATGTCCAGCCATCCTGGGCCTTACTGTAGGGAGCAGAAACAAATTCTTTTGCCACCGGTTTATACACATATCAAGACGTAGGACTCATGAAAAACTTTGTGGGAATGAAAATGGACCAGGATGGAGAAGGCTTTTCATAAGACTCAAGGAAAACTAAAAACTCAGTGATGCTAAGGTTAAAGAAGGCATCTTCATTGGGCCGCAAATTCGAAAACTTCTTAAGGATGTTAACTTTGAGCTAGTTGTCTTGTCTGGCCATAAGAGAAATGCAGGCATGGAAAGCCATTTAAAAAAGACGTTGTTTCATGGAATTCCCTAGGAAATCGTAGGGTGATACTACGTTGATATTGTGGATCCACTTCTAGAAACGTATCGTCCAATTAGGGTGCAACATGGTCACTCAAGATCCATTTCCTACATTCTCACCTGGACTTCTTCCCTGATAATTGTGGCACCGTGAGCGACGAACATGGTGCGCGATCACACTAGGGAAGATATAATATCTAGAATGGAAAGGTATCAAGGTAAAGAAATGAAACGCGTCCAATGGCCTTTGCGGACCTATGGCTGGACAGTGACAACAGCACCGCCCCAGAAACCATTACAACAAGCGAGTGTCAAAGAGATGTCGATTTCAAGGAGATTAAACATTAAAATGTGAGGTTACTGATTATAATGACATGAAAAGTTAAACATTATACATAGGCAAAATATAATAATTAATGTCACGAACTATTTAAATTTATTTACCTTTTGGTAGTTGTGTACTTTTATTCGTTATGATATTAAAGAGCTGGTCAATATGATATCTTTTCGAGTAGTTAGACATGTAAAGTTTTAATGTTATTAGGTTTAATATGAAATAAATATCTTCAAAAAACCAGTAGCCTAATACATAAAAATTATTATCAAATTTGTGTTTCTCGACCAAAAATTAGTAAAGTTTTTCTATTTTTGAGCTAGGAAAATTTTTCAAATTACAAATATGTTGACAGTGTTATTTGCGGATGCAGGTAGTACTGAAGCGGTATTTAGCACAATTAGTGGATTTAACAAATGGTGGAAGCCAAATCCCAAAGTGTTTGAACACGAAGTGAGTGGAAACTCTTACTAAGTTTTTCACACAATGGAAAGTGCTAGAAATCAGAAATCATGTGGGGCCACGGAGATTGCCAAGGAAGCACACGAAGCTGTTATAAACTAGCAGAAAAAAAATGGAAGGAAACACTTGCCATATTACTGGACATTTGATTTCTGGCAAAACAAACTTTGGCTTTGCGGAGTCACCCAGAAAGTGTTGTTGACGATGAGAGTGCCAATTCCTGGAACTTTCTTAAGCTAGTTGATCTGTTGTCAAAATGTGACCCAGTTCTTTTCGAGGATGAAGCTTAACAGAATATTTCAGTTTTATATTTATCATCCTTTGCTCAAAACAAGACCATAAAAATTCTCGGAAGTAAGTTAATTCTGAAACTTTCTTCTGGAAAATTGACCGTTTAATTATTTTCAAACAATTTCTTCTTCAAAGATGCATTGGGACGTCTTACCATGTTTCTGGCTGATGTCAATGTTCATTCATTGGAGTGCACGAAGAGACGCAGCCAGCATAATGAAGATTTAATCTGGGATCTTAACTGGCTGGAAGAATTGACAAGATGAAAATGCTACAACGAGGTCAGATGCTAGTTGTTGTTGTTTTTTTTTTTTTTTTTTTTTTTTTTTTTTTTTTTTTTTTTTGCGATTGTTATTATGGAAATTTTTGATCAGGCGTATTTACAATCTAATGATTGAATGTACTACAATGTGCTTAGAAGATGAGCACTTTAAAGACATTGTTAGTAGATATGGGGGTGATTTGTGAACGATGGATTAAATTATGCAAATGAACTGTGTAATAAGTTTCCTTCCAAGGTATCGCTATGGAACTTCAAAGGTGATCTAGGAAGAACTTCACTTCTACGACGACGAATTGAGAAAGGAATTATTTTCTTCCTGGACAGAGAAATTCAAGAGATTACGGCGAGATTTCAGCATCTAAATGAATTTACTCAAAGATTTGTTTTCCTTACTTCAAAACTTATGGATACAGGATGAGTATGACCTAGAACACGTTCCTGTTGGAATTGACAAGGAAGAATTAAAAATAGAGCAGAAAAGACTTCAGTTACATCGCAGTTTCACAGAAACAAGTTGGGATAATGAATGAAGGTCCCTTTGAACTGTTGAACTTTTTCAACAGTTCAGCCTAGATATATCAGTGACAAATATTGTCATAATGTTGGGGATTTTCCTGACAATTGGAATTAGTGTTGCCAGCTGTGAGGAGCTTTTCAAAGCTAAAATTAATAGCTATCAACGGTTCACCAGGAGTCGATGTTAAATAATTTAACTATATTGTCAATTGAGGAAGAATTGTCCAATCAAGTTGAATTTGGCAGTGCTAATAGTGATTTTGCTGACCAAAAAAATAAGGAAAGTGTAATTTTGAACTTTTATTATATGTCATGCAGTTGATAATACGAATAAACATATGATCTTTACTTTGACGCTCTCCCAGTATCAGCATTTTGATCTTAAAATACAATAAAATTAAATGATAATTTTAAGGTAGCCATATTTTAGATCCACCACGAGTGATCCCAACCCTTGCTAAGCCACTGCCTAAAAAGCTCCCTTTTTTTTTAGTGAAACTTCAATTCTGCTGATTTTCAAAACCTTATATGGCTATGCACTTACAGAATATGAACGAGAAACGAAAAAAAAGAACAAATAAACATTCAACGGGATGGCACCTCATAATATTTCTCATCCCTTTCCGACTAAAGTCACTGAAGTATTCACAGAGGAAATCACACTAAACAAATGCCTCCTCATTCCCCGGATTTGCATTCCTGCAATTTTTACCTGTTGAGATACGGCATTTAAAAGGATAAGTATATACGAACAGTCCCAGAATTAAATAAATAAATGCTTTCCAAGAGGAAACATCGATATTGATGTTTTACGAAAGGCATTTTTCTTGTGTGTAATCGCACTCGTACAGAGTGCGATTATACACAAGAAAAATGCGTTCAGGCATAGTAAAGCCATTTCCAACATTTACTATATATTTCTAAGATGGTGTATGAGTAAGTTTAAGTTTGCTACACCTAAATTTTTCTTCAAATATATGTACCAAACGATTCAGTGGGGTCAGTATTAAGTGAGTTACCCTCACTGGAGTAGCTATAATGGCGCAAGGGGCTCGATCGTACCAGGACCCCCATGCAGCAAAGATGTCATTGTTTTACTTTGTGTTATGAGCATAATGTGAAGTACTCATAAAATATTCACCAAAAATTGAGCCGACTGAATACGTTTCATAATTTTCTTATTAGCCTTAAACATTAATGAATAATGATTTACGAGTTTAATCATGACCCATCTATTTAAGCCAACTAGTTTAACATCCTCATCGAATTCAAATATGCATCTAATCTCATACATTAAATTTAAAAACAATCATCATGTTACAGCAGATTTAATTGATGTTATGACTTCTTGAAAAATTTAGTGGTATGAAAGACAAATCGTATCATGTATATAAATCACGAATTATCAGACTGCCTTCATTACTCACACCTTGAAACATGAAAATGGCCATTTAATCAATAAAAATTTTTAAGTTGTTAAGTATTTATTTAGTATCTGTATTTCTACAGGATTTTTCTTCTAAGTAGGTCTTTTTCAAAAGTTAGTTTTTTTTTCACTTTTATGTTCTAAATGAAAATTAATAAATTTCCCTAAAGGCTTAAAAGTTCTCCTTTTCCCATTTATAGCCAAATACTAAGATTACTATTTATATAATTCAATCTCTCAAACTTTCTAAGAGACCATAAATATAGGCTTACATTTGATAAATAAAATTTCTTAATACATAGACCAAATTACTACCAAATACCAGAAAATAGGATCTACAAACGAATAGCTATCAGGGCCGTAAGAACACAGTAGTAGTAGTAGTAGTAGTAGTAGTAACACAGTTCACCAAAGCAATTTCGTGTATTTCATAATAAATAGAATGTCTAGGTGGAGAATTTTTTTTTTTCATACAAAAAAATAGAATGGAAGGGGAGAAGCATTTTCTACTCATCAGCCTCACTGACCCAATTAGTGTCGCCAACTTAGTGCCAAAAATATGAACAAAACGGGCATTTTCTTAGATTTTACCAAGATTTAGCAGTTTAATATATTTTTTTCTTTTGCATCAAATCTGGGTTTTTAACTTTTCTTTTGCATCAAATCTGGGTTTTTACCTCTTTTTTTTGCATCAAATCTGGGTTTTTTAAGTTTTTTTTTTTTGCATCAAATCTGGGTTTTTTAAGTTTTTTTTTGCATCAAATCTGGGTTTTTTAACGTTTTTTTTTTCTTCATCAAATCTGGGTTTTTTAACGTTTTTTTTCATCAAATCTGGGTTTAACTTTTTTTTTTTGGCATCAAATCTAGTACCTTTCAAAATTTGAGCTGGCAACAATGGTCCCAGATGTCACGATTACGACACTCGCTTCAGATGTAGAAAGGAGAGCATTTCAAACCAGTTTAAAAATAAGCCATTAAAAAAACGATAAAGGTACAGAAAAAGCTCAAAATGAAATAAAGTAATTAATTTAATAATAATTAAAACATTCTACAAATACGCGAGATAATTAAAAAGCAAATTCAAGATCTTTCCTCAGTCATTTCATTAAATTTTTTTAATATATATATATATATATATATATAATATATATTAATATTATATAGTTAATATATATAAATATATTATTATATATATATAATATATATATATATATATATATATAATATATATATATTATATATTAGAAAAGGAAGCCAATGTTACAATCTGTTATTGTTGTTTAATTATTTATTATTATTATTTATTATTATTATTAATTATTATTATTATTACTTATTAAATGAATGCTTTCAAAGTGATGAAATCACAGCCAGTATTCATGTAATATCTTTACTTATCAAAATCACATGACTTCCTTCATCCTATGACTATACTTATCACATTAGAAAAAAATAATAATTTAGATTAAAAAAAAAAAGAAAAAAAAAATACCCATACAATAATGCTCAATAAACATTATATTACAAAAATAATAATTATACTAACTTTTTAAGTAGGCTTAACTTATTTACATGAAACGTAGCATAGTAAATAGGCCTTACGTTTGTGGCCATATTTAAAATAGGCCTTACGTAGGTAGTCATATTTAAATAGGCCTTTTATGTGGGTGACCAATATTTCCACTTTTATTTATTTTCCTATTCCAACTACACTTTTTAGCATGCACTGCCTTACTGCGTAATATTGCAAATATCCACCTTTCAATTCTTGTCAATGTTTTTTTTAAATAATACAGAGTTAATATAATAATTGTTTTTTTTTTGTTTTTTTTTACATTATTTTATACATTTATGAATTTTTAAATGAAGATTACAAGGAGCACCGTTTCAAGTTATCTTTTCAAACAAATTCATCATCATGATACTATCAACCAAAGAATAAAATAGTCAAATAACTAAAGAAATATTCATACTTTTAAATTAATTATTACCTACAATAATAAATATAAATATAATAATAATAATAATAATAATAATAATAATAATAATAATAATAATAATAATAATAATAATAATAATAATAATAATAATAATAAACGTACTGAAATTAAGAGCACAATATCATAGTACACATGCTTAGATTAATTACAGAAAAGACAAATCAAGTCGCATAGCGTTTAGTCCAAAGCCTGGCAATTCTATCGTGCTCCTCTCGATTTTGCAGATACTGCGTTGCAATGCTCCCTACAAGCGGATCAGCTGTAGGATGAGAATAGAACAATAATTATTTTTCTGTTCTTAGTTAACTTATCTATTTATAATTTAGTTTATTGTGTATTATTGTAGAGTTTGGAAAAATATTTAAATCTAAGATATAGCAAATGTTAAGTGGTAACATTAATACTTTTAGATGAAGACAGTCTTAATAGGCCCATGTGGCTTCCGTCTCTATTTTTTCTTACTTTATGTTCTCATATTATCACACGCTAAAAGTAGTTGCTGAAATAGCTTCCTATATTTAGAAAACTAAATCAACCATTAAAAAAATAAGTTAGCTATTTTGAGAAAGGATTTAGCCCTTGTTGGGAGGATCAAATCACACAAAATAAATTTTTCTTTTTTAATGCTTCCCTCCAGGGATGGGGATAAAATGTCAAAAATCATGGCCAAATTAAATTCCCAAATGTCCCTATATACACGGCGTTTGAAGGTGTACAAGTCCAAAGAAATTGAGAAAATAGTTAAAGGGAGTATGTTCCAAATTATGAAAGGTGAGAGTATAACATGGTGGTTAAACCTGAAGTCAGAAAGGCAGGGTGAAGGATCAGAAGCATAAGTTTTAAAAACTACCTGTAGGTAGGATACTGTCAGGACCATAGACCTTCTTACTGCTAAGCTTAGTTAGAGCAGAAATAACACATTCAAAAGAAATTACAAAATTAGACTTAAAGAGTTGAAAAGAGGTGGAGCAACAGCTCCGGAATTTTCTAAAGTGGAGTTAGAGGAAAAAGTTTGAACGAAGAAGAGTTCGGCTTCTGCAGAAGCTACGATAGCTGCAGTACCGTTGGAAGAAGGGAAAATAGGAAAGGAGCAAAGTTGAAAGTTGCTATATTTTTAGAAAGAGGAACCAGAAAGATTGCATTTTTTACAGAGAAAAAGCTTTTAGATTTTGCACGATTCCATGATGAAATAAAAGCAAACTTCTTGAATTTGAAGACCATTGTAATTTCTGAGGGCAACATCACTGCGCAGAATACAACAATAATGAACATAGATAAACCAAGGTATACGAGGTTTAGTTAAGAGAAAAGAGAATGCAATGAGAGTCTCCATGCCAGAGAGAATCCCTTTAGTTACAAACTCTGCGCACTCAAGAGACCCTTCCCGACGAAGCAATAATCAGAGACCATTCCCAACAAAGCAATAATCATTTCACAGGAAAAATCAAATTAGTACAACCGCAAATCGGGCCAGTTAAGGCACTTATCGTCTTGTAAAACTTTTACCACAAAATTTATGAAAATATTTAAGATAACATGGAGGTAAAACAATTAAACATTATCATAAAATATAAAGTTTCATAAGTGTAAATAACATACCTGGGTTGCAATCCGTTAAGAGGGAGCATATGGAAAGTAACACTTTAGAAATTGTCAGGGCAGGAGACCAATTATCCTTAAGAATATCAAGACATATCACTCCTTGAGAATTAATATTGCAATGGTAGATGCGAGTTCGGAAAGTCACCTACATTTTATTATATATATATAATATTATATATATATTATATATATATAATATCTATATATATATATATATTATAATATAATATATATATATATTACATTTTATACATTTATATATAATATATAAGTATATATATATATATATAAACAAAGAACTACCTTTTAACGTGCTGTATCCCCTTTTCAGAGGGTAACACAGGGGGACTAGGAACTTTAAGGCAGCTATCCCAGAATCAGCGCCACCTAACGTGTTCCGCGAAGTCGAGTTTTAAATTGCTCGCCCCAGGTAGAAAAACTCCAACTGCTACACGGAGGATTGAACTAGCGTCCTCTCGTATGAGAGTAGGCGAGTTAACCTGCGCCACGAGGCGTTCTAATATATATATATATATATATATATATATACAATAGAGTTTTCACGAGATGTCTATAATATATATATATATATATATATATATATATATATATATATATATATATATAATTATATTATATTATATAATAATAAAATCCACCCCAGAGGTTTCACGAGACTGCGACGGACCCTCACTGTGGTACCTCATCAATGTGGGGTTCATACCCTGGGCAAGGCCCACAACCATACCCCCTCACAAAACCCCGCCATTCACTCCTGTTATGAATCTTTCTTCTAGCTTCTGCCAAACTCACATTCCTCTCCTTCAGGCATTCCTTCACAGACTCGATTCACTTTTTCTTCAGTCTTCCATTTTTTTTTACAGAGATAACACCGTCACTCACGGGCAGAGCCCTAATCAAGGAGGAGGTGTACTCATTTAACGTCCGAGCAGGACGAAGCCAAGCCCAAGGAGAGAACAGCTCACATTCTCCCACCCGACCAGTTTGCGAACCTGGACCTCGCTTGGTTTGGCGAATGCTCTAACACACTGAGCTATCGGGCACTTTTATATAAAAAATGAATACAAAAAATATATAAAAATATATATAAAAAAATAAAAATATAATATATATATATATATATATATATATATATATATATATATATATATATATATATATATATATATAATTATATAATAATTACAGGAGTTGTAATGTATATATATATCCAAATCTACATTAAACATAACAATATTACTGTCATTAACATTAATTATCTGTAATTATTACATCATTATTATTATTTGATCACATCTATCATTATTATTATCACTATTACCATTATCGTTATCATCACTATCATTAATATCATCATTAGAACTATCATTACCATCAGTTGGTCGATTCCCAGCAAACTAACCACTTTGCATCCGCTAAACCAACGGACTATCATACATTCTTTCCATATGACCAAACCATCTCGATGTATTCTTGTTTATTCTCTCATTTACGCCTTTTATCACACCCCACAACTCCCTAATGCATTCATTCCTAATTTTATAAATTCTCTCACACCCAACACGCCCCTAAGACTGTGCATATGAACACTTTGTACCATAGATCTGTACCTCTTATTCCAGGCCATAGTTTCACCCCTATACATTAACAAAGGTAACAACATACCCCTTTGCAAAATCTTAGCGCACTCAAGACTTAGTCCCTTCACATTCACCAAGGATTTAATTGCACCAGCCACCTTCCCACCATTAACAACTTTCCTACTACATCATCTGTTCCCATTTCATTAAACATGTCCTAAATATTTAAACTCTACTTGTTCCAGTTGGTCACCATTTAACATGACTTCACACCAAGGACTCTCCTCACTCACTACCATAACCCTACTCTTATCTACATTTACTTTCAAACCTCTCCTTTTACACACCCTGCCAAATCCCTTTACCAATCCTCTCAAACTCTTCAGTTTCACGACACAAAGCCAAACCGCACACAATAAGCAGGGCACCCTCCACTCCCCATCAATCTAACACCTTCCCCTGCCACCACAACCTCTAATTCTTTCACAACCCTATCTATATAAAAGTTAAATAACCAAGGAGACATAACACATCCCTGACTCACACCGCTATTAATATTAAACCAATCACTTTTGACTCCATTTATTCTTACACACGCTTCACTACCGTCATACATACTTTTGGTTCCATTCAGAAGCCTACCACTCAACACCATATATCAATAACACCGAGCTTCCTTATCAATCTTGTTATACGACTATTTCAAGTTCATAAAACCTAAATACAATTTATTCTTCTTCTCTCTCATTTCCACAATCAATTGTTTCAATGTAAAACTTTGATCCACAGATCCTCTACCACTTCTAAATTCACCTTCTTCACCAATCAGTCCTTCAGTCACTCGTCGTACTCTTTCAACCAAAATAGCAGCATATATCTTCCCTACAACACGCAACAAACTAATTCTCCTATAACTCCTACAGTTCTTCTTATCCCCCTTACCCTTGTATAAGGATACTATTACTGCTCAACTCCAATCTCTCGGAACTATACCCTCCATAAACGTTACACAACTTCAAAAATCAATTCAATCACCATCTCGCATCCATTCTTGATCATTTCACCAGTAATTCCATCTATACCTGCAGATTTACCATTCTTCAACTTTCTCACCCTACCCATTATTTCCTCCTACTAATTACCTCATCCCCAAAATACCTTTCTTTTTGTACCATCAAACCCATATATATTCACTATCAACTCTTCATTACTGCCAAAGTTATGCAAAATTTTTGAGGTGTTCCCTCCACTCTCTCCTCACACCCATTTCATCAGTTGCGAAAGCACCATCCCAGTTGATTATTCTAACAGGTTCTCCATTCCTTATATATATATAATATATATATATATATTATATTATATATAATATTATATAATAATATAATATATATATATATAGTAATATATATATATATATATATATATATTATATATATATATATATCATATAAGCAGTTTGTTAGTAGTTGTAAAGGAAGTCATGTGGAGTGCTAAAAGTAGGAAGTAAGAATGTTAACAGTGAGTGGTGGAATGAAGAGCTGATTGCAAGTGTTAAAAGTAAAAAGAATCGTGGTTGAATGTAACTAAAGCTAATGATGAAGTTTCAAAAGAAAGATTTTGGAAGTATATAAGGAGAAAAGGAATACTAAAAGGTGCAACGTAGGAAGAAAAGAAGAGGTAAATGAGGATGAATGGGGACTTAGAAGAGAATAAGAAGCTCTTCTGGATGGAAGCGCAAAAGGTTAAGAATGAGATAAAGGGAACCTACTTAGAATAATAAAGGGTGGTGCTTTTGTAACTGAATAAATGGATGAGGGGAAGTGTGGAAAGCACACTTCGCAGGAATCTGTATATATATTAACAGTAATGAGAGAGAAATAGTGAATTGTGTGGTTTGAATGGCAAGAAGGAATAAGGGTATTTTTTGGGGATAAAGGTTATTAGCAGAGGAGAGGTAATGGGTAGAGTGAGAAAGTTGAAGAATGGTAAATCTGCAGGTATAGATGAAATTACTGGTGAAATGATCAAGAACGGAGGCGAGATGGTGATTGATTGGATTTGGAAGTCGTGTAATAAAGCGTTTATGGAGGGTATAGTTTCAAGGGATTGGAGGAGAGTAGTAATAGTACCCTTATATAAGGGTAAGGGAAATAAGGAGAACTGTAAGAATTATAGGGGAATTAGTTTATTGAGTGTTGTAGGAAAGATATAATCTGGTATTTTAGTCGAAAGAGTGCGTCGAGTGACCTGAAGGACTGATTGGTGAAGAACAAGGTGCGTTTAGGAGTGGTAGAGGGTGTGTGGATCAAATCTTTACATTGAAACAAATGGCTGAGAAAATGAGGGAGAAGAATAAATTGTGTTTAGGTTTTATGGATTTGCAACAGAAGTATGATAGGATTAATAAGGAAGCTCTATGGCAGGTGTTAGTGATTTATGGTGTTGGTGGTAGGCTTCTGGATGGAATCAAAAGTAGGTATCACGATAGTGAAGCGAGTGTAAGAGTAAATGGAGTCAAAAAGTGATTGGTTTAATATTAATAGCGGAGTGAGGCAGGGATGTGTTATGTCACCTTGGTTATTCAATTTGTATATGGATGGGGTTATAAAAGAATTCGAGGTGGGGGTGGCAGGGGATGGTGTTAGAATGATGGAGAATGGAAAGAGTGGAGTGGGCCCTACCTATTATATCCGGATGATTTGGTTTTGTGTGGCGAGTTTGAGAGGATTGGTAGAGAGATTTGGCAGGGTGTGTAAAAGGAGGGGATTGAAAGTAAATATAGATAAGAGTAAGGATATCGTTGAGTGAGGACAGTTCTCGGTTTGAAATTATGTTCGAAAGCAACTGGGACAGTGTCTCGGTTTGAAATTATGTTCGAAGGCGAGCAACTGGGACAAGTGTCTGAGTTTAAATATTTAGGATATATGTTGGATGAAAAGAGAATGAATGATGCAGAATGTAGTAGGAAAGTTGTGAATGGTAGAAAGGCGGCAGGAGCAATTGAGTTTTAAGCGAGCTAGGGTCTTACATGAGGTTATGATGTTACCCGTGTTAATGTATAGTAGTGAAACTATGGTCTGGAATAACAGGTATAGAGATATGTACAATGTGTTCAGATAGACAATCTTAGGGGCGTGTTTGGTGTGAAAATTGATAAAATGAGGAATGAATGCATTAGGGAGTTGCGAGTGTGAAGGAAGGAGTAAATGAGACAATAAATGAAAGTACATGGAGATGGTTTGGTCATGTGGAAAGGATGGATGATAATTGGTTGGTTAAGCGAATGTATAGTGGTGAGTGTGTTGGGAATCGACCAGCTGGGAGACCAAAGAAAAAGTGGACTGAGTCAATAGAGGAACGATTGAATGAGAGGAATGTGAGTTTGTTTGCCATGCCAGGGGCGAGAAGAAAGGTGCATAATAGGAGTGAATGGCGGGGTTTTTTGATGGGGTATGGTGTGGCCCACCATGGCCAAGGGATGAACCCTATATTGACGAGATGCCATAGTGAGGGTCCGCCGCGGTCCCGGAAGCTCTAGGGTAGATTTTTCTGACTGCGGCGAGCTTTCACTAAAGGGTATAAAAGGGGTGGTAAGGCTGGGCTTCCTTTCGACCTGCGTCATATTACTCTACTACTTTTGTTTCCAGTGCATGTGTCGCATCTTACCCCCACAGTCAGGAGGAGGAGGATATTAATATATAATATATATATAATATAATAATATATATATATATCTCTCATATATATTTTATTATATATATATATATAATATATTATATATATATATATATATATATATATATATGATATTAATATATATATATATATATATATATATATATATATATATGTTATGTCTCCTTGGTTATTCAATGTGTCATATGGATGGGCGTTATGAAAAGAATTCCCCGAAAAGGGTGGGGATTGCAAGAAAAAATGGTGTTAGAATGATGGAGAATGGAGAGGAGTGGAAGGTGCCCTACCTACTGTCTGCGAATGAATTTGGTTCTGTGTGGCGCAGTCTTGAAGAAAGAGTTTGAGAGATTGGTGAGAGATTTGGCAGGGTATGAAAAGGAGGGTCTGAAAGTAAACGTAGATAAGAGTAAGGTTATGGTTGTGAGTGAGGACAGTCCTCAGTGTGAAGTTATTTTAGATGATGAGCAGCTGGAGCAAGTGTCTGAGTTCTAAATATCTAGGGTATGTGTTGGATGAGAAGGGAAACGGAATGATGCGAGTGGTAGTAGGAAAGTTGGTGAATGCAGGAAGGTGCTGTGCAATTAAAATCTTTGGTGAATGTAAAAGGGACTAGTCTTGAGTGCGCTAGAGTCTTAACATGAGGGTATGTTGGTTACCTGTGTTGTATGGTAATGGTAGTGAGACTATGGTCCGGAATAAGAAGAGGTATAGATAGAAAGTTCAATGTGTTCAGATGGACAATCTTAGGGCATGCTAAGGTGTGAAAAGAATTAATTAAAATGAGGAATGACGTATTAGAGAGTGGTGTGGTGTGAAGAAAGGGGTAAATAGAGATAAATGAAAGTATGTTGAGATGGTTGGTCACGTGTGTGAAAAGGATGAATGAAAGTCGGTTGGTTTAAGCGGATGTATAGTGAGAATGTGTTGGGAACCGACCGGCTGGGAGACCCGAAGAAAAAGTGGATTGAGTCGGTGACGATGTCTGAAAGGAGAGAAATGTGAGTTTGCAGAGGGCCGAGAATAAACGTGCATGATAGGAGAGAATGCGGGGTTTTGTGCATGGGGGCATGGTTGTGGCCCACCTGGGCCAGGGGAATGAACCCCTTTCATTGACGATTTACCATAGTGAGGTCCGGCCGCGGTCCCATGATGCTCTAGGTGGACTTTTCTGTCTGTGAACGAGCTCCTCACTAATTTAATGGTACAGAGGGGCGGTAAGGCTGGCGCTTTCTTTCGACGTTTGTCATGTCCTCCTACTGCTTTTCTTTTCCGATGCTTTGTAACGCACCTTACCCCCAATCTTGGGCAAAGAGGAAGGTGCAGAAAGAAACATTAAGATATATAATAAATATTATATATATATATATATTATATATATTTATATATATATAATATATATATAATATATATATATATATATATATAATATTATATATTATATATATATATATTTATTATATATATATATATATACATATTTTATAATGTTGCATCTTTAGACTTGTGAAGTCCACTAGTCAATACTTTTCATTGATTAAATGGTAGCATTTTTAGAGAAAAAAATTGTTACTTTAAATTAGTAACATTCAAAGTAGATTTTGTCATTCATGCTAAGAGACATAATATTAAACTTACTATACCTTGGCGGCTTAAAAGGTATTCAGGCAGAAAAGTTGAATGTCCAAGAAAAAACACTCCTCCTTCATACACTGAGCCAGGGGGGCCCTAAAATAGTAGACCACCCATTCCTACAAAATTGTCTCCCTTAGGGCCACACTAGCAATTTGTGGGGGATCTAAGGTATATCTCAAGCCAGCTCCTTCTGAATCCTGTATGCAAAGCAGCATAAAATTAATTATAAAAAGTTATTTTAATGATAAATATGGTTCCCTAATAATATTGTTCTCCTTTTGAGTGGAATAATACTTCGATTTCAGGTGTTTGAATGGTCGGCAAAGTTGTTAACCCTGAAATAAATATTTATACCATCTCTCTTTGTCATATGATGTGTGTCCATAGCTCAGTGGTCATTTTTTTTGTAGCCAGTAATGCTTATTGTAATACCTAGTAGTATTTTTCACACAACAGATTCAATTACTACATAGGACCAAGAATTTGATTTGGTAATGTTTTTTTTTTTTTTCTTACTTTATTATACCCCACTTTTTATTTGTTCAGTTTTAAGATGTGCAACTAACCTATTACTTAGTATTGCTTCAAAAATTATGCCAACTATAGAAGTTAAGCTGACTTTGTCATTTTCTTAGTTTGTTACTATAATAATAATAATAATAATAATAATAATAATAAAATAATAATAATAATAATAATAAAGCACCTTTAACATATTACATGCAAAATCCCCAAAGAATATAAACTAATATCAGAGATCAAAAAGTTGAGTAGCCAATAATAATCAAATAATAATAATAATAATCATAATAATAATAATAAAAAGATCAATCCTTTGGCATCTTGTCCTAAAGCTTTTGACCATCTTAGATTTTTACTCTCTCTACTTGAATGCTCCGGAAGGTGTTGAGTACAGATGATGCTGATCGATGATGTACGAGTGGGTGCAAGAGATGCCCACCTCTGACCCACTAGCAGCTCCACCTCCTGCTCAGCCATGAATTAATTCCTAAAAATTTTTTGTTATTTGGCATTGTTACATTTGTCAAAATTGACAATACAAAATAATAGGGCAAAAAAATGTAAATAAAATTGCTTTAATATATAGCAATCTGACTTAAAATTGAATCAAAATTATGCATACGATAGTAGAGTGTGTGTAAGAATAAATGGGAGTTGAAAGTGATTGGTGTTTAATATTAAATAGCAGAGTAAGGAGGGATGTGGTTTATTTCTCCTTGTTATTTAAATTTGGAAATATAGATGGGGCTATGAAAGAATTAGAGGTAGGGATGGCAAGGGGAAGGCGTTAGAATGATGAGAGTGGAAACAGAGTGGAGGATGACAACTTATATGAATGATGATTTGGTTTTGCGTGGGGAATCTAGAAAGTTTGAGAGAATTGATAGAGGGGTTTGCAGGCTTTGTAAAAAGGGAGGTTGATAAGTATGTAGAATAAGTGTAAGGTTATGATATAGCGAGTGAGGACGGACAGAGTCTGCGGTGTGAAATCTTGTTAGATGGTGAGCAACTGGACAAGTGTCTGAGTTTTAAATATTTAGGATAATGTTGGATGAAAAGGGAACGGATGATGCAGAGTTGTAGTAGGAAAGTTGTCAATAGTATTATAATGTGACTGGTTCAATTAAATTCTTGGTGGATGTTAAGGGACTGAGTCTTGAGTGTGCTAAGTTTCGCATGAATGTTGTTACCTGTGTTAAGTATAGTAGTGAAACTATGGTCTGGAATAAAGGTATAGATCTATAAAGTACAATATGTGTTCAGATGGAAATCTTAGGGGCGTGCTAGGTGTAAAGAATTTAATAAAATGAGATTCGAATTCTTTAGAGAGTTGTTGTGATGTGAAGAAAGAAATAAATGAGAATAAACGTTAATACATCGAGATGGCTTGTTTTGGTCATAAATAGGAAAGGATGATGATAGTCCATTGGTTAAGCGGAATGTATAGTGGTTAATGTGCTGGGAATTGACTGGTTGAGAGACCAAAGAAAAAGTGGATTGAGTCAGTAAAGCAATGCCTGAAGGAAAGGAGAGGGATGCGAGTTTGGCAGAGGCAAGAAAATGCAAAAAGAATGAAATGGCGGGGTTTTGTGAGGGATATAGTTGTGGCCCCCTTGGCCAGGGGATAAACCCTACATTGACCGAGATGTCACAGTGAGGGTCCCTCGCAGTCCGTGAACTTAGGGTGGGATTTCTTTCGACTGTGATGATTCTCACTTAATTGTGAAGTGGATGGTAAGGCTGGGCTTTCCTTTTCTACTTTGCATCATTCTCTATTACCTTTCTGTTCCGGTGTATGCTAAAACATCTCATCCCCAATCTGGGGATAGGAGGAAGATAAATAATTGAGGCTTGATTGTTTTATATAATATATATATATAAATATATTAATATATATATATATATAATATATATATATATAATATATATAATATATATATAATATATATATATATATATATATATATATTATATATAATATTATATATATATATATATAATATATATATATATCCGGTATAATTAATATAATATAATATATATATATATATATATATATATATATTATATATATATATATATATATATATAATATATAATATATATATATATATTATATATAAATATATTGATTATATATATTATATATATATATATATATATATTAGTGACAGAAAATTGAATCAAAATCATCAAATTTTTATGGAGTCAGAATCTGTTCTCCAATTTTTCTGGTAGCTAATTTTCTGGTTAAAAAAAAAAAAAAAAAAAAATTGTGAATTAAATAACTACTCTGCTTCAGGGAAAAAGTGTACAAATTATCAAAAATGCATAAAGGAACTAAGGTAAAATTGAGTGATATTAACAACAGGAAATAGCATACAAATTTCAAAATGTATTCTGGTACAAACTGCGGTCAGTTCTAGAGATGGGATATAACAGGTAATACTGGCATATAAAATGGATGAATAGGGTTTTATTGAAACAAGGAGGAATATCTTTAATAGATCATTTGACAAAAGTATATGAAAGAGCCACAGCTTGGGGGAAAAGGTACATGGATACAGAAGGAACAGATGTACAAAGTACCTTAAGAGAGCAGTAGAGAGGAAGAAGTGTAATAGGAAGGTGCTCGCTTCCTTTAAAGCTTTAAGGAAGATAAAAAGAAAATATGGTAGTGGAAGGAAAGGAAAACTGAAAATATTGAATGCTGTATCTTAAAGAAGTTCCTTTTTTAGTGAGGAGGAGAAGGAAACAATTCAAGAGATTTCTGATCAGCAGTGATTAATATAAAACAATGAGAACTATTAAACTCAACTCCCAGAAAATGGAAGGATGATGGGGGATAATCTGAAAATTGAGAAATGAACGGGGTGAGAAAGGTGGTGGAGTAAAGTAAATAATATTCAGCATGAACGAGGACAGATTGAGATGGTAGGAATGTCTGGAAAGGATGTAATGAATAAAGTGACATGATACAAATGTGGTGGTGGGGAAGTCAAACAAAGCTCCTCTAATATCATCTTTACCAAGTTTAACTTCTACATTTTCACTGAGTAATTTCCTTAATTTTCTTTCGACTTCTACACACACACACACACAATTCAAATTGCTAATTCTTAAAAAAGGCATTCTCTGGCTACATAACTTGTCAAAATACCACAAAAATATTTTTTGTCAATTTGTCTAATATTTCAGTATGATCAATAATTACTATTAACTACATAAATTTCGGCAACTTGAGAGAATTAGAAATATAGATAAACGTAAAAAATGTGCTAAGAGTTATAGCTAAATTTTAAAACCTTTGTCATACTCACAAACAAATAAAAAGCAAATACGAAGCTTGTCTCTTGCTGGCAAGTACTTTATCTTGCAGAACAGGCCTGGTATATAACAAACCTTGTATATTATAACTGGCACTTCCACTGTGCAGATCTAGTATCAGAACAATAATAGACTTTATAGAGTATAACAGTGATTTATATATTAATATAAATTTGATCCATTAAATAATAATCTCTACTAGCAAATGTACAGTACCAGTATAATTAGGTATGTTTTCTGAGTATTCCTAGAGCTTAAAATTTCAAATGAAGTTTCAAAATTTTCAAAGTGATAACTTCATTTAATGAGGGATTTAAATTGATGAATCTGATATTTGTTCACAGTAAAGAACCAATTCATGGTAATTAGAACCAATGGCAAAATTTACAAGAGTAATAAAGTCATTACATGTTGTTAGACTATTTAAAAGTCTTTAAAGTGTTTATATCTACACAAACTACTCCAAAGGAGAAAAAAAAAATATTTATAGTAAAAAAAAAAAAAAAAAAAAAACTATAATCATCAAAAAGTTATCAAAATTTGTTGAAAAAAATTAGTAATCATCAGAGTACATATTTTATCTACTTTGCATATTAAAAAATAAACAACATGTAAGAATTCATGTACCTACCCGAATAGAAGACAACTGTTGTATCATACATAGATGATAATAATAATAATAATAATAATAATAATAATAATACCTGAATTACATACATATTGAAAAGATGATATCATCATAGAAAATTTGAACAATGTATGGTTCTGATAGTTTGGAAATGGTTAGGTTTCATTAAGGCAAGGGTAGTTGAGAAGGAAGGAACAATGCAATACATAAATAGGATAAAAGTGGTCTAAAAATGATCTTTTAAAGGAAGTTTCACCAATGGCACAGAACAGACTTAAATGAGGAGCAATTATTAAATGGTTAAGTCTCACATCAATAATAATTAACATGGGATATATATTTTTTTTTTGCTTTTATTGACATTTCAAAATATTTCTTATGATCATTACAAGAATTTAACAAATCATCAAGGAAAGTATAGGTCCAACCAAAATGCTTCATTATTCCAAATACATCAGAGAATCTGATAAATTTGTAGTATACTAATGGCATAAATCACTTTAAAAGTTTCTTAATAATATTGGTAAACTATAGAACATTAGAAAATAAGAATATATAAACTCACATTGACCTATGAAAGACTGTCTCATACTCGACCTAAAGATTCAGAATGCAACAAAAGCTTATCCAATTATAAGATGTACAATTAAGTATATACTATACAGTATATACTATAGTATATACTTGTTCATTAATTTATTCTTATAAATATTAGTTTATAATTCATAAATTTTAGTAGCTCTACTTGTAAGTTTTAACACTTTGCTCAGACACTTTCTAGTTATAACTAAAAATAATACACACGTTCTTTTCTTCATCAACAGACTCCAGCCAGCCATTTTCTTTAATATCAATTAAAGTTGAATTATCTATGAGAAGAGCCTTAAAATTTTCAATATCAAAGTTCATTAACCACTTTCAGCCCAACCAATAAGTTTATTTATTATGTTTATCTTTCATACATCCCCTCAATTTCCAAAAATGGCTAGTTTAGAATTATCAGCAAAGTTAAAAATCCTCCATCTCATTCCTTCACCCAGATCATTTATATAAATTAAGAATAGAAGGGCACATAGCACTAAACCCTAGCAAATGCTACTCTTTACAAGTTCCCATGATGATATATATTGCCCATTCAGCATTACACACTGTCTCTATCAAAAAAAAAAAAAAAAAAAAAAATAATGGCATAGTCAAAGATTAAAATGAAAAATATTACTTTGAGTACCCCCTGGGGTATGCGTACCCCACTTTGGAGACCACTGCTCTAGAGAATTAATCATTTAGGCATTTTCATACTTCATGGTTTGTTAAAAAAAATGTAATCTAAAAAAGTTGCACAACATTGGAAATGCTGGGTTTAATTATATAAAAGTTTTATAGGTGGTATAAAAGCGTATTCAATCTTAGTTAAAATTTTCAAAACTAAATAAAGCTGAGGGCCCAACAGATGCAACATGGTTGGCTATGTTTAAGTTTGTAAAATGAAGCAAATAGTTAATTTTTTATAAATATAAAAATGACATGCTTTCTGTTCGGGGTTTCATAAAAAATGTTTTGCCAACTCTATTATAATTCTATATTATAGATCTGAAATTGGCAATATAGTCAATTGTGGCTTGTATCCCCTTTGAATCTAAACCCTCTCATTTATAAATATAAAAATATTATTCTATTGACAAAATATGAATGTGTTAACAATCATAGTTAAAAGATTTTCCTTATTGAAATCTTAAATCTTATAGATCTTTCATAAATTTATAAAGGGAACCAACCTTGGATGCAATATTCTACCAGCTAACATAACTATTGCAAAGCTTATTCATTACCTCTTTCCTTTTTTAAAATTACTTATAATTCTAACAATGTGTTAGCTGTATCCACAGATTTTAAACACTGTTTAGACACTTTCAAATTACAACTATTTAACAGGGTTGGCAAAAGCCATGGATATTTGGATTTTTTTCTAAGGTTAATTGGCTATTTGACCATTATATGAAAAATTATAAGGGTCAAATAGCCAATTAACCATAGCCAAAAATCCAAAAATCCATGGTTT
>JABUQX010011579.1:0-10000 GCA_015478945.1 Trachelipus rathkii | reverse complement strand
TTATTATTATTATTATTATTATTATTATTATTATTATTATTATTATTATTATTATTATTATTATTATTATTATTATTATTATTATTATTATTATTATTGCCTTCAATTTAACAATAAGTATTAACATAAGTTTTTAGTGTCCCCACAGAAGCCATTTTTAGTCTGAAAGACGTTAATAAATAATTTAATCTGTATTTCCGTTGTCCACAAAAGCTTCATTATTGTTATTATTTTCAATATTTATATATTATAAAAAGTCTTGTAATTTTATTTTCAAGGGGCAAGGAGGAGACAGAAAATAATAATAAAAATAAAAATATCTAAAGATGTTTCAGTTTTTTTCTGTCCTGCATTAGTCTTCTTCTTCTTCTTCTTCTTCTTCTTCTTCTTCTTCTTCTTCTTCTTCTTCTTCTTCTTCTTCTTATAAACCTTTTCCTCTTCATCCATAAACATTGAAGAATCTGTTTGAATTTATTAAATTTGTCTTTAAATTTTTTTTATATTGTTAGTTTATTATGGCTACTCCTAAAATTATGGTTTTCTGTAGTTATTTTAATATAATTTTCTTTTTCTTGTAACTTAAACTAAAATAAAATAATAATTTTTTTTTTAAACTTGTTTATTTATATAATTATTTATATTTTGTTAAAGAGATACTTGTTTACAAGACCGTGCTTACCGAGAGACTAATGAGTTTGGTAGCCTGACATCCTCCACACTTGGAAAATGTCTGTAAAAGTGTTTCATGGTGTGCAATAAAGGAGAGCTAACTCCATTGTAAGAAGAATGTAGAAATGAGCGTAATTAAGCGGGGCGATCACCATATTGGGCTCTGGAGCAGGGCTGCGGAGCGGGAGCCGGACCCGAAATTTTTTGAGGGGCTTGAGCCGGAGCCGGAGCCAGAGCCAGAGCCGGAGCCGGAGCCGGAGCCGGAGCCGGAGCCGGAGCCGGAGTTGCAGCCAAAAGACGCTGCTCCGGCTTCGAGCAGTAAAATTAGGAAATTATTAGTTTTACTAATGCAGATTATATATATATATATATAGAGCAGCGATATATATATATATATAGCGAGTATAACCAAAACGTTATGTTATTGTTGGCATATATATATATATATATATATATTATATATATAGTTAAAAAAGAAATATTTTTTTTTTTATTTATATATGTTGTTATATATATATATATATATATATATATATATATATATATTGAAAAGATCGCCTATAATCCTTAGATAGTTCTATAGTTTGGGACATTGATGTTGTTTTTGATGATTAAGAATATATATATATATATATATATATATATTGGAAGTTGTTATATATATATATATATATATATATATATATATATAGTATATATATATATATATATATATATATATATATATATATATATATATATATATATATATATATATATATATATATATATATATCAGTTTTAGTTAAGGGATAGGCTGGGTAGGCAGTGCCTATCTTATTTTTAAGAACAAATTAATAATTAAGAAAAACAAATAAAAAAATATAAAAAATGTTAATATAATAATAAACCATAAGAAAACTAATCTACAAAATCTTAAAGAAATATAAAACCAAAAATGAGCTATTTATGCTTTGCCTGCCTATCCACTGTTTAACTTGCATACGCACATAGGCGTAGCTAGTGTTTCTTTCAGACAATTTTCTTAAGGCAGGCGAGCCTGCCGTGCGTCGTATAATAATAATTTTGTTTCTTTCAGACAATTTTGTCTTTATTAGATACTGTCTACTGAATAGTAAATATCCGAAATATAACCAAATTTTACTTGCAAAATATAGTAATCTTTGTGAAATTTATTGGGAAGTTAGATAAATAAAATAACGTAAGGGTACGAAAACATTATTATGAGAGAATATTATAATTAAAATATATATATGAGTAATATGACCTTTTTAAAAAAGGAAATAGATCTTTAGTAAAAACAAATTATATATATATATATATATATATATATATATATATATATATTATTATATATATATATATATATATTATATATAGTATATATATATATATATATATATATATATATATATATATATATATATATATATATATATATATATATATAACACTTTCTTGTAGTCTCTAGCCCCCATGTTAGTACTTAGTATTTGTATTAAAGAAGTAAGTTTAAAGGAATCGTATACGACGAGTTTTCTTCGTCGCATACAAGTCTACTGTTTTTTCTAGAAAATCCTCAGTTGGAATCTCAAACCCCTCGATGCTTATCATCATACAATGCATTAAGGTTTCTGGCAGCATTCTATTTCTTGTCTTACTTAGTATTCGGTTCATAGTACTGAACGATCTTTTAACCGAGGCTATCGTTACAGGGATGACAAGAAAGATTTCACAGAGCTTTTGTAACTCACAATATCCCACGTCCGCTTCCAATATTTTCGACAATGGGCTTTCATCTGTTTTAAATATTTCGCTTTCGAGCATGGAATTGATATAAAAATTGAAGGATTTCAGGTCAGCTAGTACACCTTCCGCATTAAACATCGGAAATCTGTCACAAAATTTTCTAACTTATATATCCGGTAAATTTGTTAATGACTGAAACGTCTGAAAGCGACTAGCAAATATCATTATATCAATTGATTTGTCATTGAACCTTTCTTCAATTTCTTCGATTACACTATCGCAGTATATTTTCATCCCTTTAAATCTTTAAATGCATTTTTCTTATCTTCATCAGCAATCAGGCGCACTTCAGATGCAAACTCCATTATTTCACACCGAACGTTTTTTTGTAAGTCACTATTGACGTCCCCACACTGATTTGCAATATTTTGCAGGTGCAATTTTGTTCCAGTAATTAGGGGATGACTTTGGTCATACTAAAGTCCTTCTTTTGCAAAGCATTGCCAAGATAAGAGAGAGTGCACTAAGGAGTTCATTCATTACATAACAGGTGACAAGGAAACTTTCATTTCTGATTTCCAGCAAGATGCCCCCTGCAAGTAATGCAAGGTATGTCCCTTCTTTGTGGATTTGCTTCACAAGCCATCTAAATTGACTTTAAGCTCCTGAAGACAGCATTCACTATCTTATAATGAGATAACCATCTCACTTCAATGCATTCTGGAATCTTGAGGATTGGATCATTGATTAATGATTGAATATCATGCAAAATATTTTCTTTTTTTTGGCGACTTGCTAAACAGTTTGTAAATGTCTTTCAAAATATAAAAAAACCTTTTGACCTTCTGATTTTTATTCCTGCAGGAGGCTGCTGCCAGGGACAATATATGTGTTTTACAGTGTATATTGAGAACTCTTTGTTTGCCTCTTCTGAAAGCCTTTTTTTACACCTCCAACTTTTCCAGCCATATTGTGGTAAGCACCATCAAATCTCAAAAGCAATAATGTTGTCATAATTTAAATCAAGATCAGCCAGCTCCTTATCAGTAGCATTTGGGCATTTTAACAATTGACAAGAACGTTTCTACGGGATTTTTATCCTCCACTACTCTAAACATGTTTTTTCAATGTTTTTTTCAACTTATCCTTCAAAACTTCGCCCATACATAACAGAAGTTCACCGGCAGTGTCCTTGCTGCTGTAATTCGACCTATCACCTGGATCTCACACCGTGCTTCAAGGGCAAGAACCAATTTGGGGCCTATTTTCGGTTTTCAGCCCCACCTAAAATGGACATAAAATTCGGAATTTTCAGTCGATTTTGACTATATAAACACCAAAATGTAGCTTTTTTTGCCCTTTAAAACGTTGATTTCCGGTGTTTTCTGTGTCTGTAGTCATTCTTTCAGAATTTCAATTTTCAATTTTCATGTTTTGACATTCTTTCGTATCAACTTCCAGAATTTTTTCCGAAATGACTTTAAACTTGAAATATATATGCATAGATAGGTCCATTATCTAAAATAGTACAGAAGTACTTTTCGATTTTTTGAGTTTTGTGCTCAGCGTTGTCCAATTTCCAAACCCACTTTTTTTCAATTTTGAATGAAAAATTGCGGATAATTTTTTTCCTATTCAGCAAAAGTAGATGAAACTTTCTTGTGAGCTTTTTGTATCAAAGGAGATGTACACATTTTACTTAGATTATTTCTTTGTATATGCATTAGTTTTTGGTTTCCTCTGTTTTGAAATAAATATATATTTTATTGAAATTTTAAAAAAAAATTCTTTTTGAGTATACACAAAAATTATCTAAGTAAAAAAGATGCATCTTACCCGATTACATATGCCCTGAAAATTTCATCCACTTCGCCTGAACAGAAAAAAATTTCGCAATTTTTTTTTTACACTTGACGATTTACCATTGAGGATCCGTCGCGGTCCCGTGATGCTCTAGGGTGGATTTTCTGATTGCGACGAGTGCTTACTAATTAATGGTACAGAGGGGGCGGAAAGGCTGGGCTTTCTTTTCGACTTTTGTCATATTCTCCTACTGCTTTTCTTTTCCGATGCATGTAACGCACCTTACTCCCAATCTTGGGAAAAAAGGTAGATGAAGAAGAAGAAGAAGAAGATATATATATGTTGCGGTATATAGAGCAGAGTATATATATAGCATAGGTATTTATATATATATATATATGTTAGCATATATATCGATAAATAAATAGATAGATAAAGAAGAAGAAAAGAAAATATATATATATATATATATATATATATATTATAAATATGTATGCATTATATATTTTTTTTAAAATAACTGATAATTAAAATTAATAATTATTTTTTTTACGGCATCCTTTTGTTTTTTGTTTTTTTGTTTCTTGTTTTTTTCCGTGACTTTTTACCCGGTTTTTCCCAAGGTTTTTCTCGGGAAAAATTTAAGTGGGAAAAACTACCCTTGCCAGCCTTGTGCCTTTGTGGTAAATATTACACTTATAAAAGCTACGCTGCCAGACGCATGATTCTATGTATTAATTTTAAAACTTAACAGCTTTTATTTTTGCGAAAGAAATTTCTATATGGTTATTATATATATATGTTATATATATTGTTATATATATATATATAAGAGCAAAGAATGAGTTACATAGTAGCAAAGATATATATGTTGGAGTTATATATATATATTTTTATTTTTTATATATATATATATATATATATATATATATATATATATATATATATATATATATATATATCATGAGAAAAAAACACTAATAAATATATATTAACTCTATAAGACACTCCTTAACTAATAGGACCTTTTCCGAAAGAAATTTCTATAGCAATACCCATTTTCTCAGAAGTCAGAATTAACAACTTTGCTATTTTATGGCCATATCTAGCATGTTTCCATGCATTCTGGCTGATTTTATTATTTATCGCTATTTAATATACATTTAAACATACTTATGTTTATTTGCTTTATTTTGTAATTTACGGCAAAAATTAATATAAAACCAAAAATGAGCTATTTAGGCTTTGCCGCCCTATATACTCCTTAACTATCCTAGGTACATCGGCGTAGCTGAAATAAAATATATCCCATACTTCCAATGCTATAAAGGGAGGCTCCCCGCCTCTCGCTCATCGTACTCTCCGATGTTGCCATAAATAGTTTTTTTTTTAAATTTTCTTTGGAAACCGTGTTTCACTTCTTGCAATTTTAATTAATTTCATTATATATATATATATATATATATATATATAAATATATATATATATATATATATATATATATATATATATATATATATATATATATATATATATATATATATATATATATATATATATCCCAATAGGAAAAAATAATTTAATTTCACCCCTTCAACGTCTATCGATGCTAACTTTAAACTTTACTAACTTTAAATCACTACTTATGGACGCATCTGATAAAAAATACAATAATATTTGATAAGCAATCTATTTTTATTTTATTTTCATAACGTATATAAAAAGTTTAGTTCCCCATACCATATTTTCTTAAACATTGAAAAGACAATATTGGGGGAAGTAATGGGGATATCGCTCAAATTTAGGGGAAGGAGGCAGATTCAAGGGTGCAAGGCGCTCGACTCCTCCCATTCCCCCAATTTATGACCGTATAGCGCACGCACACACACACACACACACACACACACACACACACACACACACACACACACACACACACACACATATATATATATATATATATATATATATATATATATATATATATATATATATATATATATATATATATATATATATATATATACATATATTTTATATATATATATATATCTTGCCTACCCATGTAAAAACATCTAGCTATGTTCACTGATATATATATATATATATATATATATATATATATATATATATATATATATATATATTATAGATTTATATTTGTAGTGGGTGGGTTATTACAGCTAGAAACATGCTTATATACTCGTATGATCTATTTTTATTTAAATTAATATTGATTATTAAATATATATATATATATATATATATATATATATATATATATATATATATATATATATATATATATATATATATATTTTTTTTTTATTATTTTCTTTCTTTAGTTGTTATGTTTATTTTTTATTCAATAATAAAAAGGTTCTATACTTCCATAGATAACTTTAATTAATTAAGTTTAATATCCTTTGAAAAATCATGTCAACTAAACTAAAATCGATAACACCTCATGCACTTAAAGATTTTACTCGTTCTGAAGATAAAAGTATTTACATTTGTCAGTATGAAATAGTTAACACAGTTGATGGGAAACAGTCAGTTCGATCATGCATGAAAGAGTTTACCGAACCACCAGTTACTCATGGGGTCACAATACATCTACTGGATCTTTTAAATTAATGCGACATTTAAAACTCTCTCATCCAGACATTGCTGCAATTGTTAAAAAGAAAGGTGAAGCAAAAGCTGTTCAGAATAAACCTTTATTTTCAAAAACTCAGACTAAAGTGGATACTTTTTTCAACTGTCAAAAACTTGTTCTGTCTATGTCAAGTGAAAAATTCAAAATACAATTGATTATAATGATTGTTAAAGTTTTTTTTTTTTTTTTTTTTTTTTTTGCAAGACCAGGATTTACAAAGCACTTGTGTAGAGACATGACTTCAAAACTGGAAGTCCCTTTAGACCAGGAAAATATTCGTAAAATAGTTCTATAAGAAGCGGATAAGCAAAGAAATAAGCTTAAAAATTGCTTAAATAGAAGCTTCGTGCATTTATAAATGGATGCTTGAACAAGGGAAAAGCTAAATTATTTTGCTATTAATATTAGATGTGTGGACGAAGATAAAAACAATATTACTAAAACGTTAGCAGTAAAAGATACCAAATCGCAACATTTCAGCGAATATATCCAAGAACTTGTTATTAATGTTTTAAAAGAATTAGAAATAATAAGAGGCAAGTAATTATCTTAGTTACGGATAACGCATCAAACACGATCAGTACGATTGAAAAATTAATAAGGACAATAAGGATGAGGAAGAAGAAGCTGGTAAATGTGATACTGATTTTATTGAATGTCAAAACGAAGAAGTAATAGTTGTTTTTAGAATGAACTTGACAAAAATTCTGAAAGTACATGTTTATGCTCGAAAGGCTTATGCAACTAAAAGACTATATTAGTATGATGGCTGCCGGTACTCCTGAACTTTCTCTCTCCGATTGTCAGTGGGAACAAATCGAAACCTTCCAAGAATTATTAAAACACACATACTTTACAACAAAAATATTCAATCAGCAGACTTGACTGCAGGAAAATTTTTATAGAGAAGGGATTTTAGCAAATGACAGAAAAAACTCCATGGAAAGAAGAGAAAGAATGTTAACTGAAAACAAAATATTTTTGTCAGCCATCTTTGTTGATCCACAGTTCAGAATCTTCCTCGGAACTGAAGATCTGATATTAAAAGCTAGGAATGCTCTTTTTGAACTAGGACTTAAAATGAATAACACTATCAGACAGAAATCTGGGTCGGAGTCAGTCAAATAGTTCGGCAGTTTGAGTAATCCTCCCTTTTGGTATGTATCTTGTCAGATTAAAATGAAGTCAAATTTGACAAACAATGGGACTAATCGGAGCATGCAGAAAAGCGATTGATAAAAGACAATCTATACTATTAATAGGCCTTAAACCTAAAAATCCTATAGAAAAATGATAATATTCCATAAGGCATTAGATGAAATAATGAAAATCGACCGGAAATTAAAGTTAACAGTTAAAAAAGTTTATCCCTAGCTATCCTGAAATTTTGCAAGATGCTACACAATTACAGCTTTGCCTCCTGGTAGACTAGGTGAATTTTGAAAGCTTATTTGCTGCTTTAAAAATAATAAGTTAAGCTAAAAATAATGTTAGAAATAATAAGTTTTATTTTTAAGAAACAATTGTTTTAAATATATATATTTACATTAAATATGCTCAGACAAGTTCAAAGAGAAATTATTTTAAAATTTAGTAAGAAAGTGAATTATAATTTTAATTATTTTTTTATTATTTTTTAATAAAAAATCAGTTTTGAATAAAATTATATTACATATGTTCAGGCAGTTCATAGTTCAAAGAGGAATTATTTTAAACTTTAGGGTGAAACTGAAATATAATTTTTTCATTTTTAATTAATTAATAAAAAAAAAAAAAAAAAAACTTTTTAATAAAATTATACTACATAAATGTACAGGCAGTTCATCGTTCAAAAAGGAATTATATTAAAATTTAGGAAGAAAGTCAATTAATTTTTTTTTTTTTTGTATTTCTTAAAAGTCTTATTTTCTATAAAATATTTTCAAGTTTTTTTAATTATAAGTTAATAAAGATGTCATTTATAAACATTCATTTTCATCATACCCTAAAAGTTTTGTACGAGAGAATTAATGATTTTATAAGTGTAAATTGGGAAGCAATTATAAATAGAAGCCGGAGCCGGAGCCGGAGCCGGAGCCGGAGGCTGGCTGCAGATCCCGGGGCCGGAGCCGGAGCCGGAGCCAGAGCCGGAGCCGAATCCGGAAAAAAATTTACCGGCTCCGCAGCCCTGCCTGGAGTGCCTAGCTATTGTAATGTACCCTAACACTCCATATATGCCCAATGGGGGCAATTTCACCTCTTCAGATGCGCTAATTCCTCCGCGCACACACACACACACACACACACACACACACACACAAACACACACACACACACACACACACACCTACACACCCACCCACGCACACACACACGTATATACAGTATATATATATATATATATATATATATATATATATATATATATATATATATATATAAAAGAAGAAGAGTTATATATATAGAAATATATATATATATATCTCTATATGTTAAGTATATATAAAAAAATATATATATGCATATATATTATTTAATAAATATTTTATTATAAAAATTATTCATGTATATATCTATGTTAATATTATTATTCTATATATATATATATATATATTATTACATATATTATTTATTATTATATATATATATATATATTATATATATATATATATATATATATATATATATATATATATATATATAGTTTTATTTTCTCTTCTATTTAGCATATTGACCTCAGAATTCGTCTATACATATACATTATTACATATTATTATTATATTAATATATGATATACAGACATACATTAGTCTCTTTGTTACTTATTTCTTTTATAAGTATATATATATATATGGTATATATATATATATATGTATATAGCAGCATATAAGGTTATATATAGCAGCAGGAGTGTATATATATATATATATATATATATATATATATATATATATATATAATTTTATAAATATACATACAACCTATATCTACACTATACTTTCTATATACATATATAGTTATATATATATATATATATATATATATATATATGAAGTGGCACGAAAAACGCGAAAGCTAGTTTCACGATAAAATGCGAAAACGGTTAAACACCTGTCTGAGTTCTGAACGAAGTGCGACAAC
>JABUQX010011578.1:42500-45572 GCA_015478945.1 Trachelipus rathkii | reverse complement strand
TTCTATTTGCATTGCGAATGGGTACCACAAACACAAGAAGAACTTGTCCGTTGCCGTCGGTACGATCAAGCTGTAAACTAAAAATCATATTTTCAATCTTCTTGATAAGTTCTTCGACTGTCTCTGAAATTAGCACTGCATGCTTAGTGTTATTTGATTGTTGAACAGTATCACTGTTCTGGCTATATTCGAGCCAAAATGCAAACTAACATCTTCAGTCAAGATTAATACTGTCTCGGGCTGCATAGTGGTTTTCCAGCGCTTTTGCAATATGTAAAACCGACAATATATGAGCTTCAGTTGCATTTTCATTTCCATTTTTAGAAATTGTCTTTATCATAGATGAACCTGCCTGAAGAGATAAAGCGCACTACGTGACTACAAGCAAAATAGCCGACGAGTAGTAGACGATTCATAATAATGGTGTTGCCATATTAGAAAAAAGAATTGTACTACTTAACTCCAAAATTTTAGTGAAAATTGAAAAATGTGCCGGCACCCCAGGCACACGCTGGTGGCACCCGCTTTGGGAACCCCTGGCCTAGGTAACTAGCTACCCACTCTTATACGTCACGGAGGAGCTACATTACTCAATCGTTCATGCGATATTCAGTAAACTTACTTTTAAGACTGAGAAGTATATATATATATATATGTATATATATATATATATATATATATATATATATATATATATATATATATATATATATATATATATATATATATATATATATATATAAATATATATATATATATATATATATATATATATATATATATATATATATATATATATATATATATATATATATATATATATATATATATATATATATATATATATATATATATAAATATATATATATATATATATACATATTATTATTGCACACATACATATACATACATATATATGATATTATTATTATTATTATTATAAACATAATTATACACATATATTATTATTATTATTATTATTATTATATTATTAATATTATTATATTATTACATATATACATATTGATAATCTTAAACACGATAAATATTACATATATATTACATAGAAAAAGTCTTCTGTATTATTATACTATATATCTATTATCTATTATTATTATTATATTATTATTGTTATTATTATACATATTATTATTATTATTATTAGATATTATTATATATATATACATATATATTAATGCATACATAATACATATATATTATATAAGAAAGAAAGAGCTATTACATATTATGCACATACATTACATGATACATTATTATACATGATATATATATTTATTATTACTATTATTATACATAGATATTACTTATATATATGAGACATACATATTACATACATACATACATATATATACATATTACATATATATATATATATATATATATATATATATATATATATGAAATTATATAAGGAGGAAAAAAGGAAGACTAAAAGTTGCATAAACGCAGGAGGAAAAATGAGGCAAATGAACAGTTTGGAAGGAGGATGAACGGGGACTTACAAGGGAATTAGAAGCTATTCTCTAAGGAAGCGCGAAAGGTTAAGAAGGAGAATAAGGGGAATCTGCTTAGAATAATGAACAGGATGGTGCTTTCGGAACTGATCAAATGGATGCGAGAAGAGTGTGGAGGGAGCACTTTGAAAATCTTCATAACATTGATAGTAATGAAGATTTGATATTGAATGTGTATGTGTTTGTTGGAGCAAGATGAAATAGGTATTTTGGGGGTGAGGTAGTTAGAAAGGAGGAGGTAATGGGTAGAGTAAGAAAGTTGAAAAATGGTAAATCTTCAGGTATTGATGGAATTGCTGGTGAAATTATGAAGAATATAGCCGAGAATGCATTTGAATGGATTTCGGAGTTGTGTAGCAAAGCGTTTATGGAGGGTATTGTTCAGAGAGATTGGAGGAGACCAATAATAATACAGTTATATAAGGTAAGGGGATAAGGGGAACTTTAGGAACTATAGGGGAATTAGTTTATTGAGTGTTGTAGGGAAGATGTATTTTGGCAGAAAGAGTACGTCGAGTGACTGAGGAACATTGATGAAGAGCAAAGTGCATTTAGGAGTGGTAGAGGATGTGTGGATCAAATTTTTACATTTAACAAATGAATGAGAAAATGAGAGGAAAGAAGAACATATTGTATTTATGTTTTATGGATTTGCAACAGGAGTATGATAGAATTAATAAGGAAGCTCTATGTCAGGTGTTAGTGATATATGGTATTGGTGGTAGGCTTCTGAATGAAATCAAAAGTGTATATAGCGATAGTGAAGCGTGTGTAAGAATAAATGAAGTTGAAAAAGATTATTTTAATATCAACAGCGGAGTGAAGCAGGAATATGTTATATTGCCTTTGTTATTCAATTTGTATATAGGTAGGTTTATGAAATAATTAGAGATAGGGGTGGCAGGAAAAAGTGTTAGAATGATGGAGAATGGAAGAGAGTGGAAGGTGCCCTAATTTTTATATGAGGATGATTTGGTTTTGAGTGGAGAATCTGAAGAGACTTTGAGAGGATTAGTAGAGGGGTTTGACAGGGTGTGTAAAAGGAGGGGTCTGAAAGTAAATGTAGTAAGGTTAAAGTAGTGAGCTAGAAAAGTCTGCGATATAAAGTTTTTTTTAGATAGTGAGCAACTTGAACAAGTGTCTGAGTTTAAATACTTGGGATGTATATGTTGGACGAAAAGGAAACGGATGATGTAGAGTGTAGTAGGAAAGTTGCGAACGGTAGGAAGGTGACTGATGCAATTAAATCCTTGTCTAATGTAAAGGGACTAAATCTTGAGTGCGCTAGGGTCTTACATGAGGGTATATTGTTACCTGTGTTAATATATAGTAGTGAAACTATGGTCTGAAATAAGAGGTATTGTAGATCTAAGGTATGAAGTGTTCAGATGGACAATCTTAGGGGCATGCTAGGCGTGAGAAGAATTGATAAAATGAGGAATGAAAGGATTATGAAGTTCTGCGGTGTGAAGAAAGGCGTAAATGAGAGAATAAACGAAGGTACGTTGATATGGTTGGAAAATGTGGAATGAACGGA
>JABUQX010011578.1:35000-37500 GCA_015478945.1 Trachelipus rathkii | reverse complement strand
AAGGTTGAGCGCTGTTATATGGTGCTATATATACATATACATATAGCGCAGGCGCGGCATATGCGCGTCGAGCAGATATATAACAGTTGAGCGATATTATACATTGTTATACAGGCTATTGCTACACATACATATATTGGGAGTTGTTATTATGTATTACATATTATTATTATTATTATTATTGGCTGATATTATACATATTAGTGTCATATATATATGATGGTTGTTATATTATTATTATTGCATATTATTATTATTGCTGATATTATTACATATTATTATATATTATTATATTATTATTACATATATACATATATTATTATTTATTATTATATGGTATATATATATATTATTATTGATATTATTATATTATTATATACATATTATGTTATTATTATTATATTATTATATTATTATTACATATTGCTGGTTGTTGAGCTTATTATTACATATTATGTTATTATTACGTTCTGGCAATGGTGTATTATTATATTAGATATTATATATATACATATACATACATATATATTATTATTGTTACATATTATTATGTTAATGTTAAATAGTTGATATTACATTATTAGCTATTATTATTATTATGTTGAAAGAAATATTATTACGTTATTATTATTATTATTAATTTAAGTAATTTTTTTACTATTATAAAGCATAGAAGGAAGATATTATATATTATTATTATTATTATTATTACATTATTACATATATATATTATTACATGATATTATTATTATTGTTAAGGAAAAAATAAACTAGAATTGCTATGATATTATTATTATATATTATATATATATATATTTATTTATACTATATATATATAATGTTATATATATATTATTATTATATTATTATTACATTATTGTTATTTTTATTTGGTACATATATTGGTTATTATAGTTATACATACATATTATGAAGAGGTATATTATTACTATATACATTACATATATATTATATTATTATGTTCATATAGGGCGAATTGAGACATACAAACAATGCACACCATTTATCTTCCTCTGTAATGAGAATACTTATTAAATACATGTTGATATTCCATATTACATATATGATATGTTGGTTATTATTACAAGTTATTATTAGTATATACATACATATATACATACAAGCTAATATAGCATATATATATATTATTATATTATTACATCCATATATACATATATATATATGCAGGCAAAAGATATTATTACATACATATTATATGTTGGTTACATATATATTATTATTGGTTATTATATATTATATATACATATATATATATATATATACATATAAACCAACTGCCTAAAATCTGTTTCCATCTTCCCCAGCCCCGTAAAGAAATCGTGGCCAAGTTTGCTCGGCTCGAGGAGATTTTCGTTTAAAAACCCTACTTAACCATAGCATATAGATATATATATATATATATATATATATATATATATATATTATATATAAAGAATAGTATATATATATATTTATATACATATATATATATATATATATATATATATATATATATATATATAAAACTGAAGAAATTATTTTTGAGAAATTTGAAGCGGAGATATAAAAAATTAGGCTGCATTTAACTTTAGATATTTTAAACGTATTTTTAATAATCAAAACCAAATTTTAGAGTCTCTATTATTTCTGGTCAAGAGTAAACTGTGTAGTCGTGACGCTTCTCCGATTGTGCTAACTTTTCATGGCACAACACGAGCTCTGCTCAACTATGATCGCTAGAGAATAGTGGACGAAAATCTTAATAAAAGTACATGGAAACTCTGTAGAAGTAATGGATGTTAACAATCCTGACCCTTGCGAAAGGGAAACGAATAAAATTGTGGATCAAACTTGCATCAAGGGCGAAAAAGACCCCACCAGAGAGAAATTAAATCATAGAAATCTTGGCAAAAAATTTGAGTCATGTAGTTATAAAGCAAGATTCGGGCATTGATGAAGGAATCAACTATCAGATCGATATATTTTATGACGGAGAAGAGATACTATCTGAAGAAATATCGAAACGGGGTTAGGCAATGCAAGGAAGCTTTAATTTTTTTCAGAATTGTACAGCCATTGATAGTGAAAAGGATGAAGATATTAGTAGATAAGATTAATGAATAATAATAATACTATTATCAATGGTAGTGATAAGTATAATATTAATAATAACAACCCTCCTTGAATATATATATATATATATATATATATATATATATATATATATATATATATATATATGTAGATAGTAGTATATAGGCAGAAGGTGTAATATGGGTTATAAGGCTATGGCTGTTGGCTGGTTATATTGGCAGCAAATATATATATAAGATATATAGAATATAGTATATATATATATATAAGAAGAAGAGCATATTATATATATATATATATACATATAGAAGAAGAAGATATATGTTATATATATATATTGGAGTTATTATTATATATATGTAGATGAGTGATATATACATATCTG
>JABUQX010011578.1:20000-22500 GCA_015478945.1 Trachelipus rathkii | reverse complement strand
ACGGGCAGGCCCTTTTTAAAAGGAGGATGCAAAATAAATAAATAAAAAAATTACAAAAAGAAAAACAAAAATTAGAAAAAATGCAAAGTAAGCCCACCCTGTCCCTTGCCTACCCACCTCTTAGGTGGGCGCAGACGTGACTTGGGGCCAGAGGAAGATTGAATATTGTAGGGTAGAAGAAGGCAAGGAGTTCCACAAAACAGATGTGACTGGAAAGAAGGAGGTACCACATCGAATGATCCTTGAGTATCCAACATTCACACAATTTTCATGTGAAAACAAGGCACATCTTGTGTTACGAGGGCTACGCAGTGATGGAGGAATGCGAGAGGTCAATTTTGTCGAGCACCTGCCGTTGTAATACCTATAGAAAAGAGATAGGGCACCAACGTCATGTCGCAGAGAAAGAGGGTCAAGCGGAATCAGAATGTATGGACAGTTTATAAGCCTTTAGCCTTAGATTCAACTCTATCCAAAAGTGGAACCGGATCCACCCTAAATGTAGGAACAGTATTCCATACAGGGGCGAATAAGACCCTTATATATCTGGAGTAGTTGAGTAGAAGAAAAAAAATTCACGCAATCTGAACAGAATTCCCAGCTTCTTTGAGGCTATTTTAGCAACCGATGTGATATGAGGTCTCCAAGACAATTCACTATTTATGTTTAGTCCAAGAATGTTTATGTTGTTTACAGGTAAGACATTAGAGCCGTCAAAGGGAATAGGAAAGTTGGGAGGTGTTTTAGAGAGGGAGATATGAAGAAGTTGAGTTTTCAAAGAGTTGAATTTCACAAGATTGCGGTTATCCCACTGAGAAATCCCGACCAGATCGGCAAGAATTGAATCAGAAAGCTGTAGACGAGAGGCAACTCTAAATACAAACGAGGGAGCACAATTGAAATGAGTGGAAGAATGGAGAGTTGAGTCATCGGCATAAGAGTGAACAGAGTTAGAAGTGCTGCTAAGAAGATCGTTGATGAAAAGTAGGAATAAAGTTGGAGATAAAACAGAACCCTGAGGAACACCACAATTAATAAGAAAAGAGGAAGAGGTTGCTCCATCAACAAGAGCTGAAATGGAACGATCTGAAGGAATACTAGACAAGAGTAAGCAAAGCGAATGAGGAAATCCAAAGGAGGGTAGCTTAGAGAGTAGCGACGCATGCCATACCCTATCAAAAGCTTTAGATATATCAAGCGCTACCACACAAGACTCCCCATGGTCACTAAGGGCAGAATACCATCGATCAGTGAGACAGGAAAGGATGTCACTAGTTGATCTCGAACGCCGAAAGCCATACTGACGATCTGTAAGAAGGGAATGAGATTCTATATGATCAAGGAAATGAGGATTAAGGAGAGTTTCAAAGATTTTAGACAGAATGACATTGACCCCAACATCAACAATATCACTTCAAGAACCACACAAAAATTAAATGCATTGAAAACACTAATTGGAATAAACCTTGGTCAACATAAGGTAACCCTCACAATCGTATACCTCCGCTCCTTCCTAAATTATGCATCACCTGCCTGGGCTCCCGCAACATCACAATCCAATATTCAGAATTTGCAAACTGTGCAAAATAAAGTTCTCAATATAATAACAGGATGCCTCAACTCCACAACCGTCCATCACCTACTAACTGAAAAAAAAATTCTCCCTTTAAAAATTCATCTTGACATGATAGGCTGTCAATTTTACAGTACATCACTCTCAATGGATCATCTCCTACATCAAACATTACAACATCCAACTCCCGCGCCTAGAAAGAAAAACCACACAAACATTATTTATTCTAACATATACAATATGCTTCTCCCCCACCTCCAAACTCTCCCATTACTAAACACATTTACGCACAATTTCACATTTTCAAATTATTTTTTTTATCACCACCACTCACGGGCAAAGCCCTATTCAGGGAGGGGGTGTTACACTCAACAAAATTTCAACTAACGTAAATTACGCAGATGAGCACAGACGCGGGCTTTAAAGTGAGGGAGATTAAATTGAGTAGGAAACACAGAAGATGGAAGAGAATTCCACAGAACAGAGGTGGCAGGAAAGAAGGGAGGACCGCAGCGCAAACTAGTCTGGAGTTGCTAACATCAACACAAAACTCACGTGCCGACACAGCAACCCTTGTGCTATGAGGACGTCTTAAAGGAGGTGGCACGCGAGTGGAAAGTTCTCCTCGAGCACCTGCCGCTACGGTACCTATAGAAAGAGATAGTGCTAATCAACATCAGCCGCAAAGATAGGAGGGTCGGGTGAATCAGAAAGTACAGGGACAGTTTATAACTCTTAGCCTTGACTCGGACCCTATCCAAAGCCGGGTGAAACCTGAGCCCCCAGATATGAGCAGTACTCCATACAAGGCGGATGAGACCCTTGTATAACTAGAGTAACTGTGAAGAGGAAAAAGTCTCGCAGTCTAAACAGAACCCCAGTTTCTTTGAGGTCCCTAGCAACCATTGTGATGTGAGGTTTCCAAGA